>JANIJG010013576.1:10138-24658 GCA_024611175.1 Megaceryle torquata | reverse complement strand
ATGTCCATTCTGAGAGTGATGGTGTCCTTCACATTTTCAAAGTACTGCATTCAGAACACAACCTTGGTATCACTCATAATGTTTTCGCTCAGTCCTTGAAGAGGTGTTGTGATTTTTGTGGTATTATGATCACAAATCTTCACAGACAGGTCACCAATCAATTTTTTTCAGAGGTTTATAGTTCTAACTATTCTATTAACTACACTTACAGTTAAAATTTGGTCTGATGACTCCTTTTTCTGAGATGTGATTAAAACAATTTGTTTTGTACTAATTTGCATTTTATGTTGCTCAGTTCTACTTTTTACTCCCATTTCTCGTGACAACTGCCCTGACTTGAGAATAGCTTATGGATGGATGAAAATTGCAATTCTTAGCAAATTTGCTATTTGACATAAAACTGTCTCCTCACTCTTCTGCAAATCACTTATTTGCCTCAGGTCTTGCAAAAAAAAAAAAAAAAAAAAAAAAAAAAAAATCAACTCTATTAACACCTTTCACTTATCTGGGTCTCTGCCTGCCTCTTGTTCCAAGTCATTGCATATCACTTGCTTCAATAGTCCGTAAGTTTACAATGTCTACAGGAATGGAAAACCAGACAAGACATCGTAAACTAAACAGTTCCCTAATTAACACTTTTAATCTAAAACAGCCCAACATCTGAGCCTGGGGGGAGAAAGGGGAAGGAGAAATGAGCTATCCTTGACAATGTTTTTCCTGTGTTTATCCTCAAGGCATAATTATTTGAAACTACACAAAAATACAAGGCCATAATAGTATCAGAGTAGTTGGATGGTTGGTCTAGCTTATAGCTCTAGTCCTCTGCAATAGTTTGTAGTGTGTCTTGCTGTATTTATATCCCTTTCAGTCACAGCTTCTTCCCTTTTGCACTTTGTTTTGTTGCTTTCTTTTTAGCCATTTAAGACTAAGTACTATTGTCCTTTTTGCTGCTGCTGCTGCTGAAGCACAGCAAGACTTTGAAACAGTCTCCATGACAATCAGAGATATACAGCATGGATCTTAATGGGGGTGGTACATGACTGTGATTGCATCCTGCAGAGCAAGGGTATGTATATGCTGGTGCTGGAGGAGATGGATTAAAATGTGCTGGTCCCTCCCTCCTTTTACAACTGTGCGACGATATGAGGAACCCACTTTGCTCTATACATCCACTATATCCCCTTTTCTGGAGATGTTCCCCAGGAGGTGATTTTATCTGGTGTGAGGTTTAGAAAGGCATGAGAAATCTTAATGGATGAATGATTACAATACCATAGAAAATGGAGCTGAAACTGCAGTGCATAGAGATCAAATTGAAACACAGTATATGGCTCTGAGATTTTGGATGATATAAAAAAGGGAATTTATTCCAGCTTTTAAATTAGTTGTTGACTTAACTTTGTTAACTTTAACTTGTTACCCATGGAATTGAATTCTGGAAACATTAGCTCCTGCTTTTTATGGCAGTATGTTGGTTTTTGTTCAGTGTTTTCATATAAAATGAAGTTTTAAAGTACGAGATGTGCTAGTTTTATGGACATCAATCATTCATACAAAACAAAGTATTCAAATACTGTGATTTACAAAGTAGTGTGTAACAGTAGACCTATTTTTTTTTTTGGCCTTGAGATGTACAAGTACAGACAAAGGCTGCAGAATGAAAATGAACATGAATTCTCTCTAATTACCAGGATGTGACTTTTTTCGGATTGTCCATGCTAATGTCTTTACCCCTTGTATAAATGTGATAAAACAGCTTTAGGCTGATACTGGTTTAGTTATCATAAGATTCACTCTTCAAGGCAAACTTCAGTCACAGTAGTTTGAGATTCTTTTATTACCAGGTACTTCACATCAAATTTGAGCCAACAAATATAATTGAGAAGTATCCTGAATATTGCAATAATGGACATTTTTATGCCAGTTTTTAATGGACCATGTGCAAACAGCCATCTAAAGTTGGTGAAGGTGAGAACTGCATAGCATGACATATGGTGAATAAAATTGATAATATTGGAACAGTAATGAGAGCTATGTGATGTTCGTGTATCTATTAATATCTGTATCCACATACACCCCCATATATTCTAAATATATATACAGTAGCTCTAACTTTCAGCAAGTAAAATAAGAATTCATAGTGCAGTAGAATGGAAAGAACATGAAAATGAAAACAAAGGCAAAGACACAAAAAAACCTGAAGCAATAAGGGGGAACAAAAGAAAAAAGACACTTATTAAAATTCATTCTATAAAAGGAGGACTGTGAATGTAGGGAGCTTTTTCCAGTGAGAAAATGTTTGAGGAAAGCTTTTTGGTTTTTCCTCAGCAGATGAGATAGTTGACCCTTCATGTGTACTGTGACCATAAAGGGTGTCTCTCAAGAGACAGAGAGTAAGAGAGGATAATGCTTAAGAATTTTAAAATTAACAAAAAGCATTTTTCTCATCTTTATTATGATGCCCTACCAATGTTTGTCCTAACCTTCTAGAAAATTATCCATGTCTTCTTTGACTTTAGCTCCACCTGGTTGCTTTGGTCATCTTTTCTAGTGTGTCATCACTTATGTTTACTGACTTGTGCCAAACACTCCATTGGTTTTCTCTTTATGTATAATTTCCCCTTTGCCCCAGCATGTTCTCTGAAAGGTTTTAATATCATTCTGAGGTTTCATCATTTTATTTTCACCAGACTATTGTTCTTTATTTCATTAAGATCACAACTTTACCTGAAAATTCTGCATCTTCTTTCATGCTGGAAACAGGTTTGGAGAGATTCTCAATGAGGTATATATGAGAAACATTCAGAAAATCTCTTGAGAGATTTTCCAGTGCAGGAATTACTCTAAGTACTGTGTTGCTAGGCGGGGAAGGTCCTGGTGGGAATGAGATTTGACCTCCATGTTATAGTACAGTATCTCAAACAAAGAATATGCACACCTGGCTCAAAGCTAAGAGAGCTTGTTGGGAACAAGGCCAGGGCAATCAAAGGAAGAGCCAGGACACTAAGAACAGAGCCCAAGATACAACCAAAAGAGTGAGGGAAATAGGAAGACCCAGCAAGCAGAGACTGGCATGTATCTCTAGCCAAGTCCAAGCTGTGTAGCTCTTAGGTTTATTATACCCATCATGAGATTTGTCCAGAGAGAAAAGTCCTCTGGGTCCCTCTCAGAAACCTTCTGTTGATGACTTTTTGTTCCTATTCCTGCCTTGATTTCCATTCTTTTCTTGTCTGCTGATTGCACCTTTTCAATGTTTGTGTCACATTCTTGTCACTGCTCACCTTATGCATTTCTAATTTAATCCTTGGGCACCAGCTCTTCTAATGCCCTTATTTATCCAGTGGTTCTTTGAACTCTCCCATGACCTGTGAAAATCTCACTAGAAATGAGGCAATGCCCCCCATGTGTTACACCTCAGTCTTGCAGAGAGCAATTCTTGCTGCTCTATGTTGCTGCATCTTTGCACATGCACATACAACATACACATCATACAACATACACATCAACCTTTGCTATCTTTATTTACTTGAAAGTAACTTCCTGGATTTTATCCTCCTTATCCTTTATCAAGCTTCTGTTATCCAAGAACCTCTTTCTTATAGGAACTATCTTCTAAGCTAATTTCCTTTCTTCTGTGCTGATGTCCTTCACTGTGTTTTTCCAAGGTGATTCTTGTTTTTTTGGCCTGTGTTACTAATTAATCTGTCTGTCCTATATCTCTGGCTTCTGTTTTTCTTGTCTTTTCTCAACTTAGTAACACCTGTGAATTTCATTAACATGTTGTTTACTCTTTCTAGCTCATTACTGGAATTAAAATATAAGTCAAGATCCAAGACTGATCCTTAAATATTTACTTGTACTCCCTATAAACCGACATTCTGCCATGTGTTTATTAGCCTGGAGTTGGTCCTTCATTCCAGACTTTGAAGCAAATGAGATTTTTAAAAATTTTTTCACAAGCAGGTTCAGTTGAGCTTTTTAGGCATGTTTTTGTGAAACATAGAAAACAACCTTCTATTCTCATGTTTCTCTCCAGTTTTATGTTAGTGTAACTCTCTGGGTTTGATAGAGAGGATGATAAGAACAGTTGGCTTAAACCCAAGAGTTTTGCATTTATTCTGTTCCATTAATCCATTAATTCAGTAATTCCACAAAAAAAAAAACCAAAAAAACCAAACAAACAAGCGTTATTTTGTCAGGCAAGATCTACTCTTTATAAATCCTGCCTCTTGCTCCTCATCATCTCATTATTCTCTGCAAATGAATTGACTATTTCTGGAGGTTTGTGGTTTTTTTTGGTTGGTTTTTCTTTTTTTTTTTTTTTTTTTTTTTTTTTTGTAAAAAAAGCAATTGTAAAAAAGCATTGCAATTAGCAAGATCTTTATTCTTTTAAGAATGCTGAGACAGTGTTACAGTGGCTTTTTCTGTTCTGCGCTGGGAGGAGGGCAGATAAGGGAGTAAATGTCTCTTTCCCCTCTTTAGCACCTCCACATGTGGTGTGTGATTCTAACCATATGATGGTGCAGCAAATGCGGTGCAGTGTGGCCATCATTGCTGCTTCTAAATCTCAAGAATTTGTAAAATAATTTATTATTAATGTTACAGCAGCTTTCAGAGAATTAAGAAGAATGATTTGTGTCATATGTTTGCTTTCTCAGTATCTTTGGTTTCAGTTTGTCAATTATTTTTGTCAGGTGAAATGCTAAAGGTCTCCAAAAGATCATGAATGTCTTATGCCTATGTGTCTACAGCAAAAAATGCAGATATAAATGATCAGAGTACACTTAGCTTAAACACTGCTAGAATTGCTCCATATTTTCTTCCTGACATATTCTGCAGTGATATTCAAATCTGAAAGGTAAATTCAGCAGTGCTTCTGACATTACTTTGAATCTTATTATCACGTGAGCAATACAACTGGTTTGGAAGTTCCTCCACTACACTATACACTAGGCCACTGACAGACATCAGCAAATATAACCTCACTTTCAATGTAAGATCTTAGCCCAGTCATTTAGAAAATAATGTATGGTTGCCTTGAGGTAGGAAGTTGAAGGTGGTTTAAGAAGCACAGTTGGCTCCCTGGACTGGTTTGGATTAGTATGTGCTTCAATGAATTTAGAATACCTTTCTCTTCTCCTAAGAGAGATATTAGAAGGGCTGGAGAACAAGTTCACTCAAAGCTGCATGTCCTAGAATCCTAATCTGGGATGTTACAGACTCATCTCTGTAGTCATCTTGAAAAACAAGGCTTACCTTGGAAAACCAGGTTTATCCTGCAAAATAACTTCAGCGTAAGTAATTGAGTCATCTATTTTGTCGTTCTTCTTACTTAGTGTTACTGACCAGAGCTGTGCCTTGGTGTCCACAGCTGTGCAAGATGCAGCTGGGAAAGTACAAGTGCTTAAGTTTTACTGAGGTTCTGTACCTGTGAATATGTCATGTTTTGTTTTGAGTTTGTGGGTTCTAGACATGGCAGACATGTCCTCTAAGCCATGGCTTCTCATTTACCTCACCATCCAGCCAGGAAAACCTACTGATATTAATAAAATAATTTTCCTTTCCCATAACAGCAAAAAATAATTAGCCACTACCCAGCTCACTAATAATCCCAAGGTTTAACAGTAGCTTTAGCTAGGATGGAGAATGGTGGCTTTACTTCATGTTACAAAATTTATTTGTTCAGAATTTGTTTTATATCTTGCTCAGTTGCACCCGGATGTATGAAGGACAGGTTACAGAAGTAGGGAAAGTACCCCCAGAAACAGTGCTACCTAACTATATCACTGACTGTGGAACAAGGCACACTAGAACCTTGGCTTTCAAAAATATTAGAAAACATGCTTTTTTGAATCCATGGTCTTTCAGATTACATATGTTTCTTTACATTTACACCTATGTATATATCTATACATATTTATTGGAACTGAGCTACTTATTAGTTAGAATAAATACAATGTGTTTTCCAGCTCTGGTTCATTGTCTCTGTTTTCTCCTTGTGCAGTCAAAACACAAGTGAATTAATTTTTCCTGATAAGTCTTTATGATCAAAGGAAGACCAAAGCAGAATCTGAGTTCAAGGTGTCTAATTTTTGGCTGATCAGACAGGTATTTTCCTCTTTGTTGAAACCAACATCAAAGGAAGTTAACTAACTGGCTATAACATTTCCTTTGCATTATCAATTGGCATTTCAAGGCTTTCCTCCCAAATCAGAAATAAACTCTCTCTGCTACCATGGGGAATATTAATCATGGGCATCCTTGAAAAATAATCTTACAGGCAGAAACAGAAAGTCATGGACAGACCCTACAGTCTGCCTGGGAGTTTTTTCTGGTCTGTTTGTATCAGTGGGCTTCCAGTTAAGTGGAGTGTACTGCAGGATAGGGGCTAAGTGCAACAAGAGCAGAAGTTGATTGCACTGCTTCTGTGTTTTCACATGTACTGCTTTCTCTAAAGAGGCAGTTGGATCCTAACAAAAGCTGGGATCAGGGATCAGATCTATTGTCAAGTCCTGGAGTCAATGGTATGAGGTGATTTAGAAGCATTACAAACCATGCAGTAGGCACATCATATGGCACACACATTTGGTATGATTCTAATCTGTGAAAGCTAGATTGTTTTAAGACATGACATTTAACATCAACCCCTGCTAAAGTTGTTAACATTAACTGTTATAGCCCTGGTGATATGTCTTGTGCAAATAAAAGCTGATTCCTCCTTTAATCTTGCTAAGTTGCTTAGAGCCCAACAGATGTGAGTAATCCTAGCATCATAAAACAATATGTATTTTATAATCAGGAAGAAATGCATTTTGGTCAGCAAGTATATTGAAATTTAAGCTTTCAAAGAGGTTATAAACAACAATGCATAAAACAGGATGTATCTTAACATGTGTGTATAGCAGCATCTTAAAAATAAATGTTGGGAAGTAGCTTCCAAATTATATTCAGAAGTGAAAAAAAAAAAAAAAAAAAAGTGGTTAAAATACTTCAGGCTCCACAAATATGAATACAGATTCAACCAATTAAGAAAACAGATAGAAAAGAGCCTCCAGAAGTTGCTTTAAATGCTGATAACTGAGATCACGTGTACATGTGCAGTGAAGACCTCAAAAATTCTTTAGGGAATATCAACAGGCAGCATGGTCTCTTGACAGGATTATATTTCTCAGTAAATCACATCAAACCTCTGAAATCTAATAGAGGCCGGTGACTAGAACAAGGATAAAACATTTCCGGTAAAATAACTATCAGAAGGTGGACCGGAGCACTACCAAGAAAGTTGATGTTGCTCCCAGAAAAAAAGATGGGGAAAATCCTGTAGCCTGGTATATAGTAACTGGTCCACAGCTTAAACTTCCTGGAAATGCTAGTCTGAGCTGAGCCAGCAGTTCAAACCAAAGTTTGTCTCTGGCAAAGTCAGAGCTGGAGAGGGCAAAAATGTGTCCCTTTCACTCCCCCTGCCCATGGGATACGGTTTGACTCACATTCCTATCATGAAGAAGATCCTGTTTGCAGTATAATTCTGTGGGTATCCGAAAGGTGATTGTGCATGTTTCACAAGCAGTCTCCTTCAGACTGCACCTAGGAAGAGCAGGTGCAGAGAAGAAGGGTTCCTGTATTATCTGGAGTACTCTTAAGATTTCCTGGGAGAAAAAAAAAAAAAAAAGCCCTCATCTAAGTACACATGTTAATTGACACAGTGAACATGTTTTGCAATTCCGTTATAGACAGTCACCTCTGGAATTTCTGACAGTTGCAGACAGAAAAAGCAACAAAGGCTCCTACTCTATTCCTGTTGCCTCTGCATCACAGTGAAGCATAGACTTCGGCACTTCAGAGAGGGTTCATTTGTATCTTCCAGTACCCAAATGTAAAAGGTTTTACTAAGAAAGCTGCATGAGAATAGTACATTAAAGCCAAAGCAAAACAGAGGATTCATGCTGTCTGCCATATATGCTTCAAGAAGTCTGCAGTGGTTAAAATCTCTGAAGACTGAAATGTAGCCAGAGCCAACCAAACTTAAGAGGGCACTTTGGGTAGAGGACTTAAATTTCCTCATGGAAATACAAGAGACAGAGTACTTTGCTTATAAAATAAAGTCACTAATTGAATGTGATTGGGTCCTGTCATTTAATAAATTAGGCTTGCTCTTAGTCCTCCCTGTCTGTATGATATAAAAAGGTGTTAGCTTAAACCACCTTCACAGAACCAAAGGGGGTGCATATTGGTTTTCAGCTCAGCAAGGAGCACATGTACGCTCAGTAACAAGTGGTACCTTGTTAAAGTGCTATGAGCTGTTCACAGATCTCAGATTATACAGTGATAGGTGTACTAGAAGCTGAAGATACAGAAAAATTTCACTGGGCTAAAACCAGTGCAGCTTTATTGATCTGATGCCAGCTGAAGATTGAGCCTACTGCACTTAGAGAATAGAGATACCTATTTTGGCTTCACAACTGAAAAAAAAAGAACTCAGAAGAAGTGATAACTACAGACCCTTTTTCTGGCTTTCATTCTAAGACTCTGGAAACCTGGTGAGAGACAAATAGTGAACACTTGGACAGACACAGATTAGTTAGAGACTCTCAGCACAGGCAGACAAAAGAAGTTCAAATGTACCATCTTAATTAATGTCTCCAAGATGAAGAAAGTGAGAATAGAAAAGGGTGAATGTGTAGGCATCCTTCACAAGAACTTCTGGATAGCTTTCAATGCCCACCCAGAGAGTAATCTGTAAGGTTAACAAATGAACACTGATGATGAAATGCTTAGTTGGTTTGCTAACAGAAACCAGAGATGGTAAATGGGACAGAGGGGTAAAGAGAGCCAGTAGGATAAGAGTGACAAGTAGCAATATGTTGAGCCTGTTCTGTTTCTGCTATATATAGGAGATAGCAGTTATATTGCAGAAGGAAGTGTAGAACAAGATGTGCGGATTTGGAGATGTTGTGGAACTGACAACCTGAAAAATATCATCCATAAAGGAAGTAAGTCAAAGATTCTAAGAAATCTGCTGTATGTTTTGGATATGAGAGATGAGCAGGCAGTGCAAAGTGAAGGTGGAGAAACCAGATGTAGTGGTGCAAACTGCCCATTTGTTCATTTGACATCTCGACCTTTTTGAAGGGCAGCAGCTTGGAAACCAGAAGGGTCACTGAGGGAAGAAAGCACAGGCCAGAGCATATAACCAGGACACATTTGCAAAAAGCTAAAAAGAAGAGAAATAACTTAGTTTTCAGAGGATAAAGTTATTACAGTTGAAGAACAAGTGAGTGTTCTTGGAGTTCTTAGTCACATGCAGAAATATGCCAGTTGGATTTTCCATAGTACCAATGTTAATATAAAGGTGCATGAGCAGTACTGCACTGCAAGCTCGGCAGCACCTAGGCAGCTGACATTGATACTTGACAAAGAAGCTAAGAATGCATTTCAGCTGGCCACAAAATTGTGTAGCTAATCCTTTCAATGCTTTTTCTTGGATATTAGTGTTTTAAGACATTTTTCACCTACATAAGATCATATATAAAATGCCATGTGTGCATTATTGTGAGTGCATATATATGCCATCTGCATGAACTGTGTGCCCCAGTGTAATTTAATCAGCCTTCCCAGCCTAGAAATCACAGATCTTATTCCTCTACAGCTCAACGAATCTGAAGTGTATCCAAGGCTTCAGTTACAAAATATTCAGTGGAGAGATTATCACTGGAATGTGTATGAGATCCAGTGATGTACTCATAACACATCCAGCCTACACAGCTCTCCCATTCACACTGCAGGGATCTGAGCTTAGACACAGAGCCTGGAAACTCGTGGAGATGCAGCAGTAACACTGAAAAGGAGGATAGGAGCAATAAGGCCAGCAGCCTGATGAAGACAATAAGAAGAAGGTGAATGAGGCTTGCAACAAGAACAATTATGACTTAGCTGTGATAAGGTAAAAGGAGAGCACTAGCCTGGATAGAAAGATGGAATGATGTATGTTGTGTAAGGCTTTTTTAATAAAATATTGACTATGCTTGTTTAGATGCTGCCCAGCCATCCTTACAAACAAATGTGCGCCATTGACACTGACAGCTCTGTGCCTCCTACTCACCTTTTCTCAGAGAAGGCAGGCCATGGCAAAGTGAGGGTGAAAAAAAAGGATATCTGCCATTTTCTGAGCTGAGAGATGCAGTACCAAGATCAATACAGCATGAAACAATCATCAGACATGGCCTAACAGCAGTCTCTGTAGCCTTTATTGCAACCTTTCTCTGTGTTCCTGGATCTAGCAGGGGGATTGGACTAGATGATGTCCAGAGGTCCCTTCCAACCTCTACCATTCTGTGATCCTGTGATTGTCTCTGGAGGCAAAGGAATGATTTCCTTGTTGTTACAAGAAATACCCATCTCAGTGATTTTAATGCATAAATCCAAAACTAGCAAAGGGGTTCTGAGGAGCAAATTACATGAACTGTTATGTCAGCTACAAATAAGGGAATTGCTGCTCTGAACACTGTGCATTGGGAGTCCTCAGCTGTTCCCATAGTCTCTGTTTAGGATAACATGCTGTTGTCCATGTTTAGGACAATGCCACAAATGGCTTTTTTACATCCACAAAAGTTCTGTGTTTTTACATTTCATGCTTTACATCAGTTCTGTCTGGGTTTATCCCATTTGATGTCAGAAAGCTCTCTCAATATCCTGCTCCCCAGTAATGTCACTAACAAATCAACGGCAGGCAGTACTTTCTGCTCAATTAAGAACAGAAAAACAACCCCCATCCATGCAATATTTAGCCTGTTGTTAAGATTGATGCCAAACAGTTCATTCAGGAAAGACTACAACAACCAGCTACAGAGTAAAATCTCACTAAAATGCATTTTCTTCTATTTTTGCTATTTGGTGACACATGGTCATTATCCAATAGCATTTACATTTATTCATTTTATTTTTTTCAAGAGAAAAGATGCAGTAATCTACATGTGTTCTCTTCTACACAAATGTGAGGATTTTTTTGGCCTCTCTGTCACAAAATGAAATCTTTCAGCAGGGAGAAATCTTGCAACACCAAGTGCTGTGCTTGCTGCCAGTCCTGTTCTTCCTTCCCTCTAACTCATCTTGGGTACCTATTCATTTATTGCCTGTTACCAGCTATCTGTTCTCCATCTCAGACATATTAAATAATGTCCTGGAGATGTATCTTTGTGGGGCTTGCTCTGCCAGCCAACCCACTCTCATGAACCAAGGAAAATGACTCTAACCTTTTCTGTGGCCTTAACTAAATTGCTTTACCTCACTAGTTCTTTAACTGAACTGTGTTCTTGTAGATTATAGTCCTTCTTTTATGTTTCGGTGTCATGATGCTGACTTGATGGGGACTTTTAACATTATAACATAATTAATAATAATGAAACTTAACTTGCTTAGAAGAATCAAGCAATTTTCTTACAGCCTTGACTAAAAACATTTTCTGTTCCACGACGTTCCAACAGGTTGTCATCTTTTTGAGGAAAATAACAATGGATTTGTAATGTCACCCACTGGAAAATCTTTCAGAATAATGTATGCTTACAGAAATGCTTTTAATACCACTTCACTCTTCATGCTTCTGTAGTCTGACAGTTTTACACAAATCTAGTCCTGTCTAATATTTTCCTACAAAACAAGCTATTAATAGAAGATGTTTTTGCTGCTCCTCATCACTAATCATGTGTTTGCACACAAAGATTACTTGCAGACTGTTCCTTTTTTTTTTTTTTTTTTAATTTCATTTAATTTGTTTAAAAGATCTAGTTGATTATATAAAAAAAAAAGAGACCATTGTACCTTTGCAGATGCTGTTGACCTGTTTGGCAGAGTGATACTGTGCTGTAGTCTACAAAGGACTGTACTCTACATTTATTTATTTATTTATTTAATCCTAGCTTCAGTCACTTTTATTACGTTTCCAAAGCTACTGTTTCATTTGCCTTTCAGAAAGTGAGACTTTACCCTTCCAAAGCATCTTACCCATATTTTTACTAAATTTCTTTTCTAACACCATCCATTATTTTCAAGGCTTTCAACAAGCAGAAGAACATCACTGTCTCAGTATAGACATCAGACCTGGTCAGGAAAATGATCACTGGGGTTATATTGATCATTTTCAGAGACTTTGGCAGGGTAGATTTATAGTATAAGAAAATCTCTAAGTTCATCCATGCCTCGGGAATTCAACTTTCACTAAAGCACTGAACCTCTTCTTGTTCACATGCTCACATTCTCCTGCCTTTCATATAAATGCATTGTTACACATAGCTACAAAGAAGACAATACAGCAAGACAAGCTGTAGCCAGTAGTCACAGTGACAAGATTATTTCAAACTGTCTTTGAAGTGTCTCATGTTAATGACTGACATAGTTAAGTCTTCTTAAAAGCCTGGATCCAATACAATGTAATGGCAACTGTGAAATGTAATGATTTCCCAAATAAGCTCTTAAAACAGAGGAGTTGCAATCTCTCAGATATACCGAGTTCACCTGTCTTTAATTTTAAGATCCCAAAGAATGTACAAATTGTGCAAGCTTGTAGTCCCTTGTTAATTATACTTTGTGTTCATATAACAGTTCTATTGCAAAGCTTTCTCCAAACATTAAGATCCTAGTACTTCTTTTATGTAGGTATTATTACCCTTGTCATTATCATTACCACATTTTCCATTTTATAGGTGGTAAATGAGCAAAATCGCACTGTGAGTCAGTAGCTGAACTGGGAATAGAATATTGTAGTTCTGACTTTGTCCCTTGCTTTAATTACTCACTAACATGATAGTTATTTGTGGGTTGAAGTGATACAGATTGTGTGCAGTGTAAAATCTCAGCAAATAAGCAGGATTCTTTTTATTTGCAAGATTTTTGTTTTCATAGCTTTCATACCAACATTTTTCGTCTGTTGGTCTGGTAACTAATAAGTCATCTTCCAATTAAGTATGTATCAATAAATTTTAATATGATACAATTTGTATAATAGACTGGAACAACTCAAATGAAGCTTAGTCTATCAAGCAATCAAGTATTTAGGTATTTAGGTTGTGCCCTATTCTAGTCATAGTAAAAATCATTATGAAAATCTATGGAGAAATGTACGTTTGTAAAGTAGCTGTTTTTTAAACGACAGCTGTTATTAATTAGTCTTTTTTTTAAATGTGAAAATACCATATGAGATGACTAAATTAAATTAAACCCACTTGTCAATTTTTTTTTTTTTTTTTTTTTTTTTTTTTATCAGAACAAATCTTGGCTGATATGAAACACACAAATGTGTTCGGTTGAAGCACAATGGCACCTTAACAAATGGGACAGTTAACCTAATTTTCTCTTTTTCCAGGACTGTTTTAATCTGGAAACACAATCTGATCACTTCATTGGTTTCACTTGCAGCTTAGCTTCAAAACATCCTACTACCAGCATCCCATTACTTTGTTTCTGTTGTCAACTGTCCTAAGAATGAAAAATAAAAAATTTGAGTAGAAGACCACAAGGTACAGTCCTATGTATGGATCCTCCCACAAAGATCAGATTATAGTCTTTCCATAAATCATGGTCTTCCCATAAAGAACTGTAAGACACTCAACCATGACTGTAAAACACTGTAAGACACCCACCTCATGATTGTATAGGACTCCAGTCAAGGACACTACTAGCAAAAGACATTTACCATCACAAGCTAGACAGATACTAGTGATGAAAGAGCGGCCTTGTACAATACAATCTTCCCTTACCCTCCTCTCCAATTCATCTTGTCCCTGCGATCTGCTGGGAACAGTCATTGGTTTCAACACAATGGTGGCACATTGTTTGTGAGGGCGCTGGTTGTCACAAGCCTAAACTGTGCTCCAAGGCATGTTAGAAACAGAGATGTGTAGACACCCAAGTCCACATCCTTGTCCCTATCTATTGCTCCAATGAGTATATTCACATCTAGAAAGGATTCCAGCTCACCTTTTCAAAGTGCTCTATGCTTCTCCCACTTCTGGATGTTAATGATCCTGCAAACTGAATTCTAACCTCCAGCCTCTCTGCCTTCAACCACTGATCTCCTAAACAGGGTATTCAAGCAGATGCAGTGTGTCATGAGCTTTTTTGTCCAGTCCTCCAGTCCTCTCAGACTCTTTCTGTATTTTTCATCCAAGAAATATTCAACATAAAATATATAACTAGCCTCTTTAACACAGATCAGAACCCAAGTTTTGCATTCAGGGTGAGTCCCTGAACAGTCAGGAAAATTTAAAAAAAAGGATATTTTTTGGCAAATTTCATATACCATGTGCTTGTCTTCTTCAGTCTTTTTGTGGTACTTTGTTTTCCTAGCTATTGTATGAACAGTGCTAGCAATTAATGTTGTCTGCTGCAGGTCTCTCTGCTTCTGTTCAGGGGGTTAAGTATCTGAAAGTTAGGAAGCTCAGTCCTTTACAGAGGTTTTGGGGGGGGAGGGTTGGGGGGGGGGGGGGTGGTTGGGGTTTTTGTTTGTTTGTTGTTGGTTTTTGTTTTTGT
>JANIJG010013575.1:43905-56359 GCA_024611175.1 Megaceryle torquata | reverse complement strand
TTTTTCCCTTGTTCCCTTCCAAAACATAAAAACCCAAGGTCCAAGTTCACACAGATCTTGTATAAATTCTTGGGCTTTTATTTATTTATTTATTTATTTATTTATTTATTTATTTATTTGAACTAGGATTACAGTCAAGGGAACAGAAGCACATTTCTGGAACTCATGTGGAAATAATCTTTCTCAGGATCTGGGGCGGGGGTTGAATTTTTCTAATTCAAGCCAGGAACTAAGCTGCAAAGCATAGTGAAATTCAGTTCACATCTGAGCATATCAAAGCAAAAGTAATGGACACAAATAGTTGCAAACTGAAAATACAGTCAGAAATAGGTGACCTCCCCTATCCTCCTCCATCCTCCTCTTCTTAAACTCAGTACTGGCAAATTTCACAAAAACCTGCACCTTGCTTTCATACCCTTCTCAGTAACTACTTCACTGCCACACAGTGTAGTGCTCCCTGCCTGACCTGGGACTGCATTGCTCTTACAGCCTGAAGGTCAGAACCCCACTCAGCAATACAAGTTTGCTGTAGCTTTGCTACCGAGGCATTCCAGTGCTGTAAACAAACACAGCTGAAGTAAGCAGCTGTGTGAAGAAAATAAAAGTTGTTTGTATAGGTGTGTGCACAGCATGTAAGATGACAGTATTAAGCAATTGGTAGCAGCTTTGCTTGTTGCAGAAGGAGCAACTTGCTGAATTAACAGCCTTAGCGTAACAGCTGGTATAAATACTGCCCACACGCTGCTTCTGCATTGCCGGCTGCGCTTTCAAGATGCACTTACTAGACACATGCAAGTCATGCAAGTAATCTAATTATTTTTACCTTGCTTTCATACTAGGGTGAGAGAGGAAGAAAAAAAAAATAATCAAAATTACATTAATTGTAGCAAATGATACTTATTAGAAAGGTTTAAACATTTCCCAGTGAAGCTGATATACGTCATTTCCAAACAACACCTAATATATGGTGATATTCTATATACACTATCAGGCTCTGAAAACAGCTACCTTAAAATGGAATATATCAGAGAGCTTTTAGAATTCATTGCTATACTTGGTCACGAGTAAAAGTGAACCATGTAAAAGAATTTGACAGAACTGACATGACCTGATAATTACAAAGTCATGGGCACCTCAGCACTTATTGTTTGCAGTAGCTCAGCTTTGCCCTAATCCTCTTTTCACTATTTTTGATTCTAATTTACCATAACATTCATCTTGCCCCAGTGAATGATGAATCATAGCTGTAGGCAATGGTTACCACAGGTCCAAGTAGCTGTGGTACACTGATTTTCTAAGCAACCACAGAGGATTTGCTGGAGGATAATTGCTCTAGACATTTTGTTATGCACTGGTGTGATTTCACAATTACATAATATAGTGCTATATTTCATGAGTAAAATAGACCTTAGATCTTTTTATTGCCGGGTGATTTGACATCAGAGGTCAGATATTAACCTAATAAATTAACAAATAATGCCCATTCCTTTAGTTGCAGAACAGTCTGTGCACTAATCACCAACAGTTCCTTGTGCACAAGACCACTTCAAGGCTGTCATTACGCCATGTAGCTAAAGCTGACATAGATTAATGGGCTTGTTTCTGTGTTGCTCATCTGTTCATCGTAGCACAGAATTCTCTGTCCCTGTCATGGCAAAATTCATTTGCATTGCGTCTTGTCATTGCTGAATATTCATTTAAACCTTAAGTAAGTTTTTTTGTCTCTTTAAAACCATGTAATACAGTTGCTAAATTCAAGTACCTGTTATCCCATTTCTTTAGTTCATTAAAGCTTAAAAGTTTATCAATGCAGTATTTTAAAAATAAATAGTGGAAATTTTATTTGCATAAGAAATTCAGTATCAGGCTTCTGAAGGGAAAAGGTTTCCATATTTCATTCTACTTACATTAAATATATTAAGAGTACTGTATCCTTTAAGTCTAGAGTAGAGGAGGAGCTTAATCTAACTTAGGAACTTAGGTCTACGAATAATTTTAAATGACACCTAAACACAGAATTTTTATACATAGTGAAAGTACACTGACCCTGATTATGCAAAAACATGCATACCCATTTAACAGTAATCCCATGAGGAGCAGTTTGCAGTTTAATTTTTTCTACTCATGCACAAGCTAAACACTTGCACTTAATTCTGTTGGAGGTATGGAGCCATTTCTGTAATTCTGAGGTCACAAATTCTCTTCATCCAATAAAAAAGCCCAAACTTTAAAAGTCAGCTACATCGTGGTTCTTGCACAACCTCAGAAAGATGTACTGCACCATTAATGTTATTTCCATTGTATTTGTGTAATGTAAACAGAGCGAAATACATGGAAATACACAACATACGCAAATAAAGCATTGGTCTGCTATAGCAAATATGGTACATTGGGAACTCACCATTCACTTACTGCAATAAATACAGAGGATAAGGTTACTCTGCATTTACAGCCCCTTACCAAGGGGAAATAAATGGGTTTGAGCCACGTTACCTTAGATTTCTCAGGGTTGGTAATCCGCCAAAATATATTTTCTCATGCCCTTTCAAGTTGAGCCCAAAGTGGCTGCCTGTAGAAGCTGTTGCTATGGTCTCTTCTTCATTGGTGTCTATGTCTACAATTGATATGTTGGCTGGAAGACATTTGAGATCGGTTTCAAAATATGACAAATAAACAATGATGTCTTAATGTAAGAAACTAAGAGAAATATTTGGAAGGTTAGCAGGTGAGGGGAGAGGCAAGGAGGGGTGCATTTTGCAGTACAGACACTGGAATTCCGAATTGTCAATTATGGGCAGTGGAAGAGATCTGCACTTTCCTCTGTTTCCATAACAACCTGAAAAGCTATAGCAATTCTGTATGCTTTATTTTTATATATTCTTTAAACCTATTTCAATTTGGTATGTTCTCTGTGTCAATGTAATTTGGAGCTAACACCTCTGTACAAAGTCAAGATCATTTTACATTTAATTTGCAATGTCAGTCCAAAGGTTGTCACTTGAGCAGGATTTTTTTAGTGTAGGAGTTTGTTAAGCATTGCCATTATGTGCTTTAGAGACTGGTGATCAGTCACTCTAAACCATTTTCAAACCAAAAGCACTCAGTTGCTGTCATGTCTAATTTCAGTCTGGAATCAGTTACGCACTACATACAACCATCCTATTTAAATGCTTGTTCCATGTATATTTTAAATGTACAGAATATGAAGTGCAACGAGAGAGACAAAACAGTGAAAAATACTAAGCAGCCCCTGAGGAAGAAAGAGATATTCTACCATAGGGATGCAAAGAAAGGGTGCTTCTTTCCTTGGTTTGTTTTCATTTTTTGTTTGTTTTGTGGTTTTTTTGTGTGTGTTTTTGTTTGTTTGTTCAGTTTTGTGTTGCTGTCGTTTGCCTGTTGTGTTTTGTTTTTTTTTTTTTTCTTCCAGATATTTAAATGCAAGAGATTGATTATAAACTACATTTCACCCTGTTCCCTTATCTACATACCTAGGAAATAAAATGAACATTTATTTTAACTAAAAAACTGACCAGCCTGATTTCTCATTAAAAATAGGCTAGAGTGAGTCTGGAAATGAAAGACCTGTCAATGTCTTAGGAGATTTCAAAGGGAGGACTGGCCAGAAGAGGTAATGTATAATCCATGGAGAGGAAGGTGCAATGAGAGGATGGGAAGAAGTGCCTTCTCCGATAGAAGCTCTCCCCATAGATGAGTCTCTTGTAGCAGCAGCTGACTAAGTAAATGCCTTAAAAGAGGAAAAGAATGTGTAAAACCTGAAACCAAACTACCATTTTCAGCAGTGAAAGAGAATTGAATGGGGAATAGATATTCCTGCTGCAACTTACTGTAAACAGGTTAATTTTCCTTTTATTTCTATACCTGTATCTTCTTTATAAACATGTGATATGTTTGAATGACATTAATAAATTACACTTATGTGACATTGTATTTTATCTTAATACCTTCTGAATTACATATGAAATAAAATAACTGGCTAGCAACAAGGCATTCCTGCTCTAAAGGTGCAACAAATCTACAAGTGAGAGCTCTGAGTTATTTTGGCCAGTGTCCCAGCTCCCAAGCCCACTTCAACCAAATGACAAGAGGGTGGATCTGTGTTTGAGATGCGAAGGTCAGGTAGAGAGCTGGCACTGGAGGGGGGCAGAGGAGGAAGAGCGTGTTCAGGGGCTCATGGTGACCCTGAAGATTCAGAATGTAATAAGATTTAGGGATACAAAGGCACAGAGAATGTCATGTATGGAATAAATAAAATTAATTTGGCTCAAGTAAGATTCTACCAGTCCTATAACTAGATTAAAAGCAAACAAACAGAAAGGGGTTTGCCAGCAAGACAGCCAGAATTCTTTGCTATCTTATTAAATGCTACCACTTCACATTTTGCATCAGTAACAGGCAAAAGAATTAGTAGCACTTCTGAAGATGCTCCCAGTTGCTTCCATGAAGAGTCAGATCATAGCACACTGCATATCATTAGAGAATATAAAATAGCTTTTGAGTTTGTCTGCTGACTGCAGACAAACTATCACTACTGAAGTCACTGCTTCTTTGAAGTGCTTTGGGATACACTGAGCATGAGAGGATGGTACGACACGAAAACTATTGCTGTCCTAACAAAAATCACCCAGGTTTGTTTTATGACTTTGAACAACATTAAGAAACTGATGAAAAAGTTTCCTTATTTTCCCACTCAGACACATTTTAGAATGTAATTCTAAATTAAGCTACCTGTTCATAAAAGGCCTGTTTGGCTGTGCAATCACTTGCATGCAACTGAAGACACTTGTAATCTAAGCAAAAGGAGTTGCTTAAATCACTAAAACTTTACAATTCCGGCAATTTTGCACAACATATTCTCCAGGATTAGATGTTTAATTGCACTGCACAGGTAACTGGGAAAGTCATGGTGTTAATACCACAGGAACTCACCTTGCTTTTGAATTCTTGACAGGGTGAAAGATTTCCATCTACCATCATTATGGTTTTGGTTGCTGATAACAGAAGCTGTACCCGAACCCAGGTCGTAGCTGACTTTTATACGCCCACCAATGAGTTCAACACTCATGAAATCCTTCTGTTAATGAAAGGGATAAGATACACAAATTATGATTCTTATTCATTTTGGTAAGAGGCATATGACAATAAAGAAATACTTTCTTTTACTGGGTGACAACATACAACTTTTTTCAAGCTTTTTAAAAAAAAATACTTAGGCATTTCTGCCTGGGCCTGTAATGTACAAAAGTCTGCTGCCAACAAGTTCTTTTTTCCCCTCTTCATCTCCTTTGGAGAAGCTGGTGTTTTGATAACAACATAGCTGGAGTTTTGATGGGATGTCTGTACTTTTATTTTCTGAGGCTGAAGACGAAATACACTTTATAATTACTTGAAACTAATATTCAGCTTTGACTATATGTCTGTACCACAGCTGATGCTTTTACCACACTCCTCAGTTAGATTTAAACTTGCAAGGTAGAAAACAAGAATAGTAAAGATGGTAAACCAGGCTTGTTTTAAAAGGGTTTCCAGGGAGTAAGCTGTACTGATGGAGCCACAGAGAGCTATGAACTGTTATTCTCATCAACCACTGACACCAATCTCTAAGCAGTAACTGGAGATGGCTGATGGCAGCAATGGTACATAGTACAGTATCTACAGAAAAAGAACTGGCGGGATACAAAAAGCACAACAAATAGCCAGGGAACAGGAGAGCATGAAAGGCAGTAAGTAATAGTGGAACTATGACCAAGAACATGAATGTACCAGTCAACTTTTAATTATCATTTTGCTTATGGACAGTTCTGCCTGTACTCAGACCTAGGGAGAATGAAAATACTTTACCATGTGACGAATACTTATGCAAAACTGTGATAATAATGTTATGCATATGAACACAAACTTATGTTCATAAGAAGAGTAAACTTTAACAAGCTCAGTAGTCTAGATGCTTATGTATGACTATCCATGCATCACCAGAAAGTGCATCTTCGAAGTTTTCATACAGTAAGACAATATCTTCAGAGACAAATTTTATCAGGGACCAGATGCCTTCCAGCTCCCAGTGTTTTTCAGAAGTTCAAGTAAATAAATTTTTTTTCTAGAAAACTACATAATTATACACAATCATCTAAAATAATTACATTAATTATACTTTCAATATTCAATTATGAAAGTTAATTAGAAAAAGTAGGTAAGTACTTTATTACCATAATAAAATGTTATCTTCTACTATAGTCAGTCAGTGGGAGCACCCTCCTCCTTGGTAGTTCCTGCAATTTGATAATTTTTCCCAAAATACAGGAATCTGAAGTAAGACTGATTTATAGAAACCGTTTTGGTAAAATAGTGAGAACTCAGTAATTCTTAAAGACATCAGTGAGAACTGCTGTTCATCATTTCTGGCCCATATGAAAAAGCTAAGGAAAGGATTCTTTTCCCAGTCAGGCATGCTTTTTTAATCCATCTGGATCAGCGATGCTGAAGCGGAGTTATTCCTGTATCAAGTGAGGATCTGGCCAGATATCTTTATAAAAAAGTTCTCCTTGTTTTCCACGCACATTTGGTAGTGTGTGTGAATAAAAACCTTGAACAGCTTTATAACTAATGTTTCTATTCTCTATTTTAGATATAAAGGCACCATCTATAGACCTTGTAAAAAAGTCATCAACATCACATCCCGTTTATTGCACCATTCAGTTCCCCTTCAAGGCAACTCATTAAACACCAACTTTCTCTTTATGAGTGCCCCTGTCCTCACACTATATTTTAAACTATGAATGTACAACCACAACTGACATACAACCACAACTAACAATGTCTGCACAGGTAAGCATTGGGGATAGATGAAAATTAATGAATAATTTCAGAAAAGCTGGAATTCCTCTCAGTCTAACACAATGCTCCCTAGTCAGTACACACTAGGTAGTCAATTTCCACACTATAACATTGTCTTCACTTGGACACCAGTGAGGTATCATACCAGGCAACATCATACCAGGACAGTGCTACAGTAAATTACTATTTGTTTTCATAATATGATGAACTAAACCACTGCAAAGATGCCATGAAACCTGTGAGGAGTGTGGAGGTTAGCTGGTTGTTCTTACCAAGTCATCAGTAGCAAGATACATCAGCAGGGCGTTTGATGCAAAGGTCCTGAATTTGAACATGACCGTGGAAATATTGGGGTTCCAGCGGATGGGGCGGCTCACCATGGCGTAGCTGTCGCCATCAAACTGGACCGTCCCTTCACCATCTGCCACCTGTGGGCTGAAAAGGGGCAATTCCAATCATTTTCCTTTGAGGTGTGAGGTTAAAGCAAAAAGAGGTGGGGGGCTAGGGGTGTCAGGGGAAACCTCTCAGGAGTCTTACTGAACTTGGTTTGGTATTGTAACAAACCCCAGTTCTGACAAGTGAAGCTGTAAGGTCAGCTCACCAGCTGCCCAACACAAAAGCACATCAGGGAGGAAGATGGAAGAGGAAAATGTCACATGTATCTCATGGTCTGTAATGACTCATTTCACAATCCTCAATGTAAAATGGCACTATGTACTCTTTCAACTTGTAATAAATCTTGGTTTTGTAACTGTTAGTGATTTTACAACTCCTGGAGGGGCCCAGATTGAAAACCCTGTGAACTGCTATTCTCTGGGTTTTTTTTTTTACATACATTACAAGAGTGGCCATATGAGTCCCTCCACAGGGAGGGACTCATTATGAAACTGAAAAGATTAGGCCTTGAGTTTATTACAATTTTTGTGATAGTATCTTTGTCCATTTATTTCACAGAGATCAGGTAGCTGAAAGACAGAAACCTTTTGCTTTAATCACAAACTGAGTAACTGAATTTGAACACAGGACCTACATGTCAAATATTGTCCAGGAATATGATTCCCATTTTTTTTGGCACACATACAAGGATCTTGAATGTAGTCCTCTCATCTTCCACAGCTACACTTAAGTTTTGCAGGAGAATGGGACTCTTTTCTTCTACTGGAACAGTGTGGGAGCTTTTAATACAGTTTTCTATAACTTTAAAATCTAGTATTCCCTTCTTTTTTTATCTCCCTCTGATCCACTCTCACTCCAAACAAGCAGATCTACACTATCACTAAGGAATGAGAAAATTTAATTTAGGTAGAGCTGAACATAAAGGTTTAGACATTTCCATTAGGACTTACTTGGAGCTGAAATGCATATATCCAACGTTATGCTTTTAAATTTCCATCTAGTATCAAGAGCTGTGGCAGATGCAGTCCCTAACAGACAAAGCAAACAAAGCAAAAAGCGTGTGCTGGAGCAGTTTGGCACCTCAGCCAGAGCTGCAGTTTGATGCCTTGGCCATTAAGCTGCACTTTGTGGTGCTTAACTGGTGCCTCAGGGTCTGGACCCCTTAGTAAATAGGCTTGGGGTCTGAGCTTGTCTGTGTTTTGTCTGCTTGTCTCCTCAACCAGTCAGAATGACAACACTGCACCCTCTACTAGGCTATAGCTGGGGTGCTGTCTAAGAGCCAGAGGAGCTGATTCTTCCCAGAGAAGCAGGCCCTGGCAGTTGGACCATCCCCTTGGGCACACCATCCAAGGAGCCTTCCATGGATTGAGTGAGTCTCTGTGGATTGAGTCAGCCTCACCCCCACTTTGGATAAGTGGTGTCTTGGGCACTCTGGTGTGGGAAGTTTCCCCTTGATGAGTGAGTGTGTGACCATTTAGGAATGAGTTGTGCAGTGGTTAATTCCCAACAGACATCCAAAACTTGTGTTTGGTCAGAAGGAGCTCTGGGCAACTTTGGTTGCAATAAACCCCCATTTTGGATAGCAGCTGCTGTTTGCTTTGTGGGTGCCTCTGTGACAAGGGCCTCCAGTTGTAGTCAAGGAAATACTCTGGTATTTTCAAAATTGTTTTGGTTCGCAACTGGAATTTCCATCACTTTCAAAACCTTAGTAGGTTTTCAGACTGGGCTGCTAGTTTGGAAACTTGTCTACGCTTCACTTCCCTGTCTGGCTCTACAATTATTTTACCTAATGCAGCACGAACTCTATACCATATATTAATACTGGCAAATTCATGAAAAATTGGGAGCATCTAAGAGAACAGTGCTGTTTTCCTGCAGTGGGTCATGGTGAAAGCCATAAACAAAGATGTGACAAACCCAGAGTCTCTTCTTTACATGATTATTCCCAGGACTGTGCTGTTTTATGAGGCAGTGCCTCTGTATGAGGGCCTTCAGCTTCTGAAGCCAAGGCATGGCACAGGAAAGTGTTTGAGATTAGTTTGGTGGGGAAGAGGAATGAAGACCACAGCTATCTAAGGACAAGGACCCATCTGGCAAGTAAGTAACTGTAAAATTGCTGTAGAGAACTCTGAGTCTACATATGTGAATCCTGGCCCTTGCCTGGATGGTCCATTTACTCTACATGGAAACACAGGTCACTGACAGGGACAGGTTTTCCACTTCTCTTTTGAGAATGGAAACACCCTTCTCTTGTGGGGGTCTCTGCTCACTACACTGGAGGCTGTGAAAGCCACCCTGAGATACTTGACTCTGTCCCACGCTGCATAAGAGGTGCAGGCACCCATACTGTAGGTGTCCATAAGCCAGACTCAGTCCCACTGTGGATCTCTACCACTCTCATGTTCTGACTAATCCTGGTTACTGGTTACCAGTACTCTTTCCATCACAGCACTGTTACACCATCTTAATTCTGTTAAGACACTGACCACATTTACAACCCAGATTGGGTGCTTCCCCTCTTGGAGGAATTGCAACCTAACTTTCTATTTCCTACAACTCTCATTGTTGTATACAGACCACAGCTGTCTAGTGGCACTTGATGGATGATGTGGAAATTCCTGCTGTTCACTACAGAATGCAGTGTCACTGCAGACAGGCTCCCAACGGAGCATGAAGAAACAGTCAGTGCTTTATCTACCTGACGGCACATCCTTTGCAGTCACCTTCGATATCCCTGAAATTCCACAGTCCTATGGGCTTGCTGTCTAGAAACGTTTCCCCCATGCAGCCCGTGAAGGTGGTGACTCTTACAGCATCTGACTTCTGCAACAAAAAACACAAACCTCATTAGAATTTAATTTGATCTACTGTGCCTGAAAGCGAAGCTGGTATGAAAATCACAAATACAAGAAGATGCTTATTCTTTTAAATATCAATTAATATTTAATCTAAGGAGCCCTTCTATAGAACAACTGACTAGAGAAAATGAGAGCTAAACATTGTATCAGTCAGAACAAAAAAACCCATTTACATTGGAGACTCTAGGGAAGGCCCAGGCAGAACGATACCTGGAGAACAAGGAGCTGCCCTGGCTTCCACGTCAGTGTCAACTTTTCTGGTTATTCTAAGAGCTG
This sequence comes from Megaceryle torquata, assembly GCA_024611175.1. Lineage (NCBI taxonomy): Eukaryota > Metazoa > Chordata > Aves > Coraciiformes > Cerylidae > Megaceryle > Megaceryle torquata. Next base: position 45,977 of record JANIJG010013575.1, on the reverse strand, counting down.
CCTACTCCCACTTGTTCAAGCTCCCAGAGGGCTTTTGTTTTAGACTTCATAGAAAGGATTATGAGGAATCTTGCCCACAGTACAATAAGTTTCTTAATGCTCAAAAGCCTGGAAGTTGAGCAGATTGTCCAAACTAAAAGACCAGCTGTGAACTCAACTGGATACACCTGTAAAGTTCATGCTGAATTTTGGATGCAGAAAAAAATGCAGATGGCAAAGCAATTAAAACTCATACTGCATCAAAACTCATTAAGCTAGGGTCACGCATATGGGGTAGTGCTCATTAGATCATAACACAGTACCATGATCTAGGTAGAAATATTTGACAGTACACAGAGTACTCAGCTCAAATTTATCCTTCTAAAAATACAGTTTCATTTAAATTTCACTTCATCAATATGGGCTGATTGAAAATCTATATACTTAGCTATTTGAGATAGACAAGCACCTGCTGTTTTCCATACAGCAATTACAAATATTAAGATCTTGCAAGAGAATATAGAGAAGTGCAACTCGAAAACATTCAAGGAAAAGTATGACTCAAAAGACTTAATGTGCTAGTGATATTTCCCAGGGTAATTTGGAAGGATTTAATTAGCAACAAGTATGAACTTAATGTCACTTCTGAGAAATTCATGACATCTGAGTTTTATAGTCTCCTACTCAAGTCAGATGAAAGATGTTTTTAAAAACTGGAAATGAGCCTTCTTTTCAAATACACAGCAAAGATGCATGCAAAAAGGGATGTGGACAAAACCTTGGGACAAATCTAAGGCACACCAAAGCCAGTAACACGAAAAATATTTCTGAGGCAAAGATTTGAAAAATATTTCTGAGGCAAAGATTTAAAAAATATCAGTGATCTTGGTAAGTGTCTGAAGAGCTTCGTTGTTTTAGAAAACTATCTCAGTTAAGGTCTTTGTTTTGTGAGCCTGACAACAGTACTATATGATGGCAAAAAAAACCCCAACCAAAACCAGTGAAGTTATCAATTGCCTTTTAATTCCAGACCATGTCTGAACAGAGCAAATCTGATAGCATTTAAAACCCTGAATTGCACATATACCAGCCATACCGACTTACAATACACTGCCTTCCTCCCTCTGCCCTTGTCTTTACTTTCCCGGAGAAAATAAAAGAAAACAAATAAAGGAAGATTTTCTTAACTAAGATGAAAAAAAGGAGAATTCTCCAGAAAATATATGGAGAACTGTTATTTAGGTTGAAAACAGCTGTTCCGGCATCACACTTTTGCAGCATCCACAATTCCTCTTTTGTTTCAGCATTGCACCTCATATCTTATTCTACAACTGTCTTATGTACTGAATTGTGCTCACATCTGCCTCACTGTATCTAAGAAGAAAAGAAAAACCTTCAGGAAAAGGTTCAGATTTAAACATGTGTTCCAGGTCCTTTTGTTTACCCTTCAATATCAAGAACCCTTGAACCCTTTTGCCTCTAGAGATTCTGCTAAATCTCTAACTTTTTCCTAAATACATGCTTCATGAAGCTTCATTGTTAAGTAATTCTTCTTGAACAAATAATATTCAAATACTGTCAATAATTAAATATTGCATAAATACCCCAAATAAATACTGCTACTAACAAACATGAAGCAAAAGCAGCAGATATAATGTTAAATATTTTAAAGTTCAAACTAATTTTTCCTTTGACAGTGCAATTTAAGTGAAATAACCTTTGTTAGGAGTGGTGACATCCTTCATTTGAGTGGTAGGTTACGCAAGCAGTACATATGATCTCTCCTTACACCGTTGCCTCACTTCTTCTACCATCAAACCGTACCACTAAGAGCTTGTTATTTAACAGTAAAACATTAATAATGCTTAAACCTAGAGGTAGTATCAAGCAAAACATGCATTTTTATTAGTCTAAAGTGACAGCTTTGCTGTGGACTAGGTGCAAGACTATGCTGTGGCACAGAACAGCTGTTGCTGAATTTCTGTTATCACCTTTGATTCTCTGTTTCTCAATGTAAATACAAGATTATATATATATTTTTATATATATATTTTTTTTTTTTTTAAGTAGAATTCAGGTAAAAGTTCTGGTTT
>JANIJG010013575.1:12968-40072 GCA_024611175.1 Megaceryle torquata | reverse complement strand
ATAAATATAATGTATATATATTATAATATATAATATTTATATAATATAAATAATAATAATAATAAATTCAGCAGGTAATATTAATGCAGTAACTGGCATGAAAGGAGTTTTCTGATCTATCTTTAGAGTAGAAGGAATAGAATGTGGAGAGATGATTCCTCTTAGTCTTTAAGGTATATAGAAAGGTATTTCAGAGGAAACTTGAATCATTTTGAATCTTTTGCAATAATATGCTTAATATTACTTTAGCTCACAGCAGTATGGATAAGCTGCCATAGAAAGCTTACCACTCGCTTAATATAAGTAAAAAACTAAGCATTCATAATCACACCATAAATTAGTGTTTCTTCCCAGACAAATGGATAATATTCAACACACATAGTTTCATACAGGGTCATAATATGATTGTAGCAATAAGCATGTGTGAAGCAAATCTTGTCATGTGCAGATGAAGTATCTAGTATGTTTGGTAATGTGGTAGAGGAGTGTCTGGGAGATGAGGTAAGCAGAGGGAGATCACAGATTGTGGATTTACGGATAACCTTGGAAATTGCTGCTTTATCTAATTTTTAATAGGATGCTGAGTTTCCTACGACCATTGTCATATTAATTTCAAAATTCCTAACATGGAATTGCAACCCTAAGTAGCAGTGAAGCACTCAGCGTAGATACCAGTATTACATGGAACTTTTCTAACTTACATGCTTGATACTTAATGTAGAAATAGACCATTTTCAATAAAACTTACTTTCTTTTTCTGTACCAGCTTAAAGCCTATACCTATCAAGAGTGACTACTTAGTGGTATTTTGCTGGTTTCTTGATTAGACTCTAAAAATTACTCAGTACCTGTTCTCAAGCTAGACAAAATGAGATTTTTCTCAGAAAACAGACTTTATGACTATATTTGTGAAAAAAGTTTCTAGGGAAAGGAAGAAAGCTGATTAAAGTGAGGTGATAAAATTCACCAAAAATGTCCGCATGTAGCTTTTCTAGATGAAAAGTTACATATTCATCTGATCAAGATAATGTCAAGTCACAGCCAGAGATTAAAAAATAAAAAATTCCTTAGATTTTCTAAAGTCTTGAACATCACTTTATGCAAAGATGCATAATTCCTTTTTGTTCAATTAAGGAAAAAAAAACCAAGACAAACAATGAAACAAATACACAAAAGATTGGTTTAGGGTATTGAAGTAACATGCAATCTAGAAGTTAAAGGCATACCTTTCAGGAAGAACTGTCATTTCTGTTAAATGAAGCTTTACTTGAAGAACTTAGATTTAGAGCACAGGAAAAAAGACAGTAACTTAGGCTACTGAATAAGCTAAACGAAGACATTGCTAACCTGTACTTACAGAATTCTTGTATTTATGAAGTTTACTGGATCAGGGCTCTAGAGCGTGGAAAAATCCTATAATAAGACTATGCCTTTTATATCTAAAGCAGAACTTCGTTTTGCTCAGAACCTATCATCAAAAAAGTAGAATGAGTTGAGAGTTTTCTTATGAAATAACATAGAATTGGAAAAAAAGCCACTTAAATAATAAAAAAAATTAGACATTTCAGTTTTGAACTGTGAAGCAAAGTTGCACAGTAACTTTGAGGGTCTCCAATCACTGGGGAATACTTTTGCAGATCTAAGCCATCTCTCCTGTTTTGTAGTCAGGGATTTCAAGGCTTTCAATGTACAAAAATACATGTTTGCAAAAAACCACTGGAGCTCTTCGATTATCAATCAATACCATGATCTGTTAGTTCTGGAAACCACATGGATGGGACTTGCAGTTTCCTAGGGAATCTCCTAAATGACATCTGGGGTATGCAAACATGATGTACAATTAATTTTATAGAAGTGGGATAAAACCATCCACATTATTCTAAAGATTTTTTTTTTTTATTTTAAATTTCCTTTTAATGACTATATTTTACCTTTTATTTCAAAGAACTGAATGCTGAGAGCTTTCTATGCAGTAGAAAATCCAATTTTTGTTTTTTTCAGAAGGTTTATAGATGTGAAGGCCTTTAGAGATAAAAGTTCTCAATGTACTGTGTTGAAAAACTAACTGTTACTAAAGACTTTTTGGAATAGCTGCTTAAGTTTGGTGATCTCTGAAAGTCATTGGCACTTTCAATCTATATTGTGCTGAAATCAAGATTCTAGTTTAAAAGCATCCAAGTGCAATAATGCAGAAATCACTGAGCAGACTGACATTTTTTAGGGTGTCTAATATGTCACAAATAGCATGGATGTCTTTCATCTTCAAACAGAATGAAATGCTAACAATGGAGTCTCTTCCATAAATAATTCTCTCTTATTTAGGGAGGACAATTGAGCTTGAAGAAAGAACTTGGCTAACTTGACAGCAAAGACATTGCTATCCTGTGCATGACAAGTGTGAAGATTCTGTTCTAGTGATAGCTCTGCAAAACTGGTGGATTACAGAAGAGGTACTAGCACTGTGTGGCTGATGATCTGAAAAATTTAAGCATGCAGGGTTTGCTCTTTAGGAGATGCATGATGTAAATGAGATGACCTTTGCAAGTCATCAACATCAGATTACAAAATACCATGTAGAAACCTCTGCTTCCTGGCACCTTGAAAGCACAGAAAATCTTCATTGGAAAGTATGGTTTAGATTTCCCACAGTAGTTTAAGAGTGAACTCTTGCTGAGCGGGGCTGGATGTGTCTGCAGTGAAATTGTAATTCAAGTGTCCCCTCAGAGGAAGGGTGCTGCTTAAATTCTGTCATTAACAATTAAAACAATGGTAATCACACTTGATTAAAATCACAACTAATGAGGTCCTGCTCCTAACTGAGGGCTGCTGAAGCCAAATGACATGGTATCACTGATCTAGCGAGTCTCAAAAAACATTCTGTTACCCATTTGACTGTTTGCATGTTGCTAATGTGCTTTAAATAATATTGTCACGCACACTGTTATGCCAGATTTTCCTTTGTTAATTGATACATTGATTGATTGCAGTTCTTGATGCCAATCAGATTTGCCTCTGTAAGCAACAAAGTAAACTCTCTAAGTGACATTTGTTAAATCTCCATATCATCAAAGTATAGGGAATTCTTTTAGGAATTCCTATAGGAATATATAAATTGTACTTCAATTCCATTATTTTTTTTTTTAAATATTTCCCTGATAACCTCTGCATATACAATAAAATGCAAAGTATTAGTATGTTTTAAATAAAAAGGTGATGAAAATGAAAAGTATCCCTGGAAAACAGATCCAGTAATTATTGATTTAGACTTACACACTGGAAATTTTGGGGCAGACATTAAATGAACTGAAACATTTCTGATTAGTTCTCAACAGTCAGCTTTTTCAGATTTAGATTTCATTCAGTATGCTGAGTGATCTTGAGAATTTCATAACCTCTGGGCCACCACATCTCTTTTTTTTAAAAGCCCTTTGGGATCCTTGATTAAGAACTTCTATCAACTTTTAAACCTACTATATCATTGTTATTGTGTGTCAACTCCTGTCACCACTGAAATCAATGGCAAAATTCATCAAGGCCAGAATTTCAGTTCATGTCCCCATTCTAAGTGGATGCCCTGCTCCAGTTGTTCAGGCAGCTCTGTCAGATTGCTGAAAAAGGTCTGTGACTGGAACTAAACTGGAATTTGGATAAAAGAGGTAAGGGAATGAAATGAGTAAATTTCTTCAACAGATTGAGGAGAGTCAGGGGAGACTTATCAAAAGCACAAAAATCTTCAATGTTGAAGAATCTTCAGCGGGGCATGTGATTTATGAAATCTGCCTTAAGAATGCAAAATCAGTCCTGAGCTCTTCATCCTAATCCCACAAATCCAACTCACGTCTCTGCAATGTAATTCACCCAAACGCTGCTCTGTACTTCAGATTTGTGCAGCTGTAATTGTTCTAAACTGCTGATCCAGCAGTTTGTTCAAAACTAATGGCATGCACATCCTATATATATCCAGAACAACCAGCTTAATAGGCAATGTGCTTTTGTAGAACGTGTGAATTTTTATATCGTGTCTTGACTCCATATTTTGCTGAAGCAGCTTTCTTGTAAATGAAACTCTGGCATTACTGTGTCATGAAGCTGTTTTAGTATGCGTAATATTGAACTGGTGAAGATTTGAACAATTCAGATTGTACCCCAGTTTGTATTTTCCTAGCAACAAGGTTTCATTAAGCCAGCTTCTGGAGATGGTGTCATAATTTTATCTAATTCTCTGCTCTGAATGGCTGATTTCTGTGATTTTGCTAGATTACTTAAACTGGATGCCATTTCCTCCTCGGAGAGCTATGGATGTTAACTGGAATTAGAGTACGTTGTTTTCTTTCTCTCATTTTCTGACTATATTATCACTTCTATATTTAATACTATGTGAAATTAACTGTAATGATGCAGGAGGAATTACTCAGCTTCATACTAAATTACAATCTAGATGATGTTATCTAAATTACTAAGATCTGTTCAGAAGTGGAAGATAAAGGATATAACATTATGTAACGCTTATGCTGCAATTACTACACCATATGTGTGTTCACTATTTGAATGCAAAATATAAGCTTCAACTAACACGTTTGAAATTTGAATATTAAGGTATTTATATTTCTGAAGTTCAAAAACATTCAATAGTTGATCTCAAATCACATAGTGTAGTTTAACTTTATAGAATATTTCATCCTTGAGTTTTCATAATCTGTATCTTTTTAAATATCTCCATTCCATTCCATAGACATTCTGCCTATGGAAATGGAGTTTTGAGTAAGAATCAAGATACTGGTGTGTGACAGACCATTCATTTGCAGTACTGCATCAAGACCAAAAACTCAGAAGAGCTGTTTCTCTTTGAAATTCAAGAAGAAAAGAATTGCAGTTATCTGTTTGAGTGCCAAAACCCGTAGCTGATTTTAAAAGGATGCTAGTTGAAAAAGAGAATCGATAGAGTGATAGGTAAACAGAAGGGAATATAAGCAGTCACAGATTGTTGATGCTAGAGGGGAAATATGTGATGAAAATAAATTCTCGACACAGCATAATTTGCATTTTAATAGTAATTGTAGTGTATACAGTTTTGGTGCTAGTGGACATACGTTCAAAAGCTGTAATTAAACCAGACTAGATTTCCTTATATTTATGGTATTATCTTTTTTTTTTTTTTTTTTTTTTTAAAAAGTTGATGTTCCAAACATAGCAAACATTCCATGTAAACCTGAGTTTTACAAGGTAAACCTGGCAACCTGAGGACGATGGATTATAAGCAGAACTTGTTAAATTTAGCCATTTTTTCTTTAGGAACCAAATCTTAAGAGTGAAAGATATACTTGCCTAGAGGCTTCAATCCGGTACCAAAACCCGTCATCAATGGTGAGATCTGGATACTCTACCCGTCCAACACCAGACCCCACATCCCACAGGAAGCTCACCTTGCCTTTGCGCATCTCTATGGCCAAGAAGTCAGTCTAGATGGAAAATATGAAAACACAAGCAATCTCATGCTTTAATTAAAGGAAGTTTTCCAGAAATCTTCACATTTCAGAAGGCCTAACAAGGTGTCAGAAACCCTATATAGACAGTAAAGTATGAACATTAATCCTTACAGTGATCTAAAATGAGATTCTCTTTTCCTGCTTTCATTGGTTCAAATAAGGAATCTTAAGCCAAAGACAGCGAATGACGTCTGTCAGTGATATGCAGTAAATGACTTACAGAAATGTTAATATTGTAGCCATCACGAGAAACATTTAACTCAGAGTAATGCTGTTTCTCCAGCATCCATTGGATGGCAGAAAGATGTTAGGAGTCTAGGCTAATACATGATACCATCTAATCTCTTAATTTTGTGTTAGGTAAATAAAATATATAGTTCAAAATGTTAGATAGAATACCTTTCCCATTTACTGAACGATTATCGATTATTCTAGAAGGCTGTCTGCTATAGGGCTCATGGGAAACCGAATCATTCATCATTATTATGCTTGGTATTGTAGTCTTAACTTAAAATTACAAGAAATAGAAGCTTTGACAGATGCAAGATGATTACCTACTTCATTCCCAAGGGAGAAACCACAACCAACCTCAAAATTACCCTGGTTGTACTGTGAATTTTAAAGCTCTAAAGTAGTCCATTTTGTATCTAGTTCAAATAAAAAAATATTTAAAAAAATTTGTTCCTCATATTTTATAAGACCTTACATTAATACCAAAGACAGTAACTGTCTAGATAATCTTAGGCCCTCTACTACTGCTTTGAAGCCTCTAAGATGAAAAAAAAAAAAGCCTTTCTCATCTTCTGTATTTGTCAGTAGTCTGATTTGATTGAGCAACCCTGACATGAAAAGCAGGAGACAGACTTACAAACTTGGCACTTCCAAGGTAAAAAAGCAGATTGTCAGCAACTACAGTCTTCACATTGACAATGACGGTGTTGTATGTTCCCTTCTTTATTTCTGGTCTGTACGTGCGAATACAATTGCCTCCAGAGGACACAGACACTTTGATCTTCAAAAAAAGCACAGCAGAAAGAATTCAGTTTACTGCTTATTATTCCAGAAATAACTTTAGATGTTTCCAAATAATTATAAGAACGTTACACTTTTTTTTTTTGTTGTTGTTTTATTCTCATTTCTGTGTTACAAATACCAGAAAGTTAGCTGGATATGCACAGGAGGTAGAAATGGAATTTCCTTTCTGTGATTCTTTATTAAAAGGAAATAAAAGCTCTTTCTATCATTCAGATTTGAAAGGACAAACTGTATGGATTAAAAACAGTAAAAAAGATTCTGGTCTAAGGGAAGCAGCAGTGGAATTCCAGCAGTAGAGACAGTCCGTAAATAGAATGTGCAGCTATGAAATTAATCAGCACTCCTGAGGTGAACACAGCACATTGCTATTGGGTAGAGAGGATGATCTGTTTTTTCCTTGTGATATCTTTGATTATGCCAACAAAAGATATTTTTTTAAGAATTATTTTTGAACAAACAGTTGTGTCTATAACTGCTTTTACATAGCCCCGAATGGAGTTGGTATTCATAACTAAGTTTCATTTTCACAGCTGAGTGACATATGCATTTGGATATGCATGCTAATTTCTTCAGGCTCTGAGCACAAATATAAACAGTGTACTGTTTGCTTTCATAATGCCAGCACAGACATAATGACAGTACAATGGTATTTCAATTTCACCTAGACATGTTTATGCATTAGAGTAGATGTACATAACGGTATCACCTTATTCTTAGGGCAAACTTTGTCAAAAAGGTGATCCATTACATGACCAAACTCACAATTTCCTTATCTGAGAAATGCTGATCACTTAAGTACTTCAAAGCCTTGAGACAGAAGATGAATGTAACAAAACCATATCATAATGTGGCCTGTCCTTCTATTGTGTGCAAATTTCATTGAGTATATGTAATACACTTCTTTCCCAGAATCCCATTATTCTGTAGATTTTTTTTTCCAACCATTTTTCAGGAAATTTTCTTAGGCATCATCTTCAAGATTTTTTTTCCTTTGCTACATTAGGTCACAAGCTGAATAACCTTGGTATTAACCAGCTGATCCTCAAGTTTAGATTATTACTGAGTCAGGGAGACAGACTCCAAACTCATTACATGGACTAGAAATATATTCTTAACTCGATTTTCAGTCCTCAAAACTGCTACTGGACAAAGAAAGTCAAGAATATGGCAAAAACAAATACACTCAGCAACTTCAGTGAGTTTTCAGTGAGTTTGAGATGGTGTAATTCTCAAGGTCTATGAAATGAAATCAGGGGTTTTAGTATCAGTTCTGAGGCAAAAAAAAACCCAACAAACTTTTTATTTTCACAAAAAATCAATGATGTTGTGACTCTTCTGCTGTACTTTCATCCACAATGCTTCTTAAATAATAATTTTTCCAAATACATTCCTATAGACGTTTTCCATTTAACAAGGCCATGTTTTAAATGAAGAAACAGAGGGAAAATAATCAGAATATTATCTTTTTATCTGAGAAATTATACTCCATTATTTGCTCTCTTTACACATATTTAGAATTATAAAGGATTAGAATGAGAAAGGAATTTTCCACCTTGTGGAAAAGAAATAGAAAATTAGAACATAAAATCCCATCAATACTTAAAAGGTCGTTTTACTGAGAAAGAGAGCTTACCGAATTGGCTTGCTTCCGAGCTTGGTTTATCAGCTCTTTTATCTGAGATATGTTTTTCCCTAAGTTATCCTGAAGTTCTTTGATTGGCTTGATTTTATCCAGCAGGCGATCTGCTTCCTTTTCTAGGGTTTTAATACTCGAATCTGCATCAGCAACTTTATATGGAAGAAAAAAAGCAGAGTTTTAGAGAATAGTGTCAGAGAGTAATTATACATTGCAATAATAAAAGCAAAGAAAATTCTGCATGTACAATACTCAGGTGATTGTATATGCTGCTATGAGGTACACACAGACCAGGAAGCTATCTGAACAGAATATAACAACTCCAAAAATTTTTATAAGCAAGTTAAAATAGCAATAGTAGCAAACACAGGTGTTAAAGCAGGACTTTGAAGCAGTAACTATGCTTCAGATTAGGATGAAACTAAAGGGAAACATTTCCTGTAGCAAAATACACCGATGAATGAAATATTGGCTGGTATTTTTTTTTTTTTTAAACTCCAATTTTGAGTAAAAATGCTAGGTCAATGAATACTGGTTAGTTTCCATTAGTAATTTCTGAAACGAGGTCTTGAATTAACTATAATGTCTACAACTAGGAATAGGCTTTATTCTGGTCACAATGTTAAAATTCTGTATGTGTACTGAGAACAGATTAAAAACCAGTGACAGTAAACTGCAAATATTTCCTTTTTTTTTTTTTTCTTGTGAAATAATATCATAAGGATTTTTTTCTCTCTTTTTTTTAAGCTTCAAGTTACATTTTTTGCCTGTCAACATACAACCAGTGAACGATGCCCCTCTCTTTGACAGTTCATCAGTAGTTCTGAGGATTGCAACACTTGGCTAACATGAGGGTATGGGTTGTTTGGATGATGTTGAAAGGGACAAACCTGCATTTATCATAAGAAATATAATTATAAAAATAACACCATATTAAGAAACATCCTGAAGGTTTGCTATCTGTGTCTGCGTTCTTAGCATTTCACAGAAGTGAAACTAATTACCAAGTCACTTTATCTCAGAGCCTTTAAAAGTAACTAATTATTTAAATGAATATGATATGTTGAACACCATGCAGAAGCTTCGGTGGTAAGCAGTGAATTGTTGTTTACTGGAAAAGGCACAATAAGAGCAGCAGGAAAGAAAACATACGTACTGATTTCTGTAGGCAAGATAGGGAGACAAAAAAAAGAGAAAAAAACAGAAGGTACTGTAAGAAAACATTTTGAGGATCTTAAGAGAAATGTAAAATAAATAAAGGGACAGGATTAGTCTAGGAAAAAAGTTATTACTTTTTATATATTGCACATCTACATAACGAGAACTCAGGGCCTGAATTTTGACATACAAGTGAGGCTATGTCTGCATGTAGTCATGAGCGTAAACATACTCACTATATATATTTGGAGTGGTTTACTTTAGTGTTATGCTGTAGTCTGAGTATCCACTAGCCTTTGGAGAGTGCTAGAAGTGTGCTTCTGGAGAACATCTTCCAGTTAAGCTTTATCTGACACAAAAGAGTGTGCAAGTCTTAAGACCACTTCTCAATGTGAAAGAAATAACGGTGACTCAGGACAATCATGAAAGTCACTTCTAAACTATTGCTCCTAGTCTCAACTAAAATGCTAATGTACATGCAGCCTCAGAACACTTGGGCTGGCCTAGTCTCTCCAGTTCCATCAGTGTCAAGAAATTTCTGCTTTTAGGGCACTTCTCAGCTGTTTATCACTAGTCTGACTGAGGCCATTACCTCATAGATCAGCTTGTTCAGTAACCTGCTGTAATCTAATCACATTATTTCAATCAATAACTACTTTTCATATTGTCTAAACTAGTATGGATTCATCTGCCTGATGGGGATTATTTCTGGAGCTCACATGTATCTCAGTTGATGAGGGATCAGGAATTTGCAACAGGCAGGCAGTGACAAACAGCCACTGGGATTAATCTCTTCCATAGGTACAGCTACAATTTGAAGAGGATACCTGTCCTTAGAATGAGAATGACAGCCTCCTAAACTGGATGTTTTTAGGTATCCTGCATCATCAAGCTGACAACAATATGGGGAGCCCAGGTTAGATGAGATATTAGTCCTTCAGTAATTTTGTAGAGACACTCTGTTTTTGTGGTCAGCCCTGTTTGGATACTCTTATGTGGTATGTTCTAATAATCTACCATAATATGTGTTGTAATTTAGAATTCAACTTTATCCATCATAAGTAAAGTGAAAATGCTAAAGCAATTGTTACATTTGATAACAAAATTCACTGTCAAAAAAACCAAACAAAAAACCCCCAAACAAACAAAAACATAACTAAACCAAACCAACCAAACTAAACGCCAAAACCAAACAAAACCAACAAAAGGAAAAAAATATATACCCCACAACAAAAAAACCCCACACATTCCCAGAATCTCCTTTTCCTCTTTCTTCCTAAATGTCTTGAGTTCTACCAAAAATAGTAATGTATGTGAAGGAAGTCACACATTTCTGCCAGAACTGATTATCTGACTGACTGAAGACAGGGCCAGCATGTGGAATTTTGCTTGAATCAAGGGGTGAATTATAGATAGAATCTTTGATTATTCACCTCCTAAATACTTTAAAAACTAGTCCAGGGAGCAAATCTATCCACTACATGTTCATCTTGCTGACATTAGCTTCTTTTCTAACTACAAGCAGCAGTCCTTAAGATTTAGTATTCTTTTTTATATATAAAGTCCAGAAAATAGAAGTGATAGAGATTCGTTTTATCCCAACAGACTGTAGTAATTCTATGAGTGAAATTCTGGACTGTCTCTGTTTCATTTTGAGAAGTGAAATGAAAACCACAAACTGAGAAATCCTACCACCAAACAACCCAAAAAAAAGATCTTACTATTCTTGATAGGATCCTTCACAACAGCATTTGTTTTTGCCACATCATCTGCAAGTTTACTGTAGTTGTTTCTCAAGCCCAGGAGATTCTGGTTGAGGTCTTTAATCTGGGTCAGGATGTCATTTGCAGTATCGTTGGCTTGTCTTGCTTTGTCTTTGGCTGCCTGTACCTTTACAGATGTATCTGTAGGTAGAAACATAATGAAATGATTGTCTAGGCTATAGAAATTTCCTTCACAAATCTTAAGAATAAAGCTGGGTCAAAATTCTGCCATCTTGAATTGTGTTGTATAATTTTTTGAGAGCTCCTACTTCACACGTAGTAAGACATCACTAGTTGAAAGTGTGGACTGCAGAATCTGGCTCTTTTTGTCTTTTTTGAGACATCAAATGCACCTGAAAAAGAGAAAATGCTCCAGCCCCATTTGTACGTAAAGGACATATCATTTTTATTAGGTAAATTTTTGTGCAATTTCGTTGTTGCTTTTGACTTACTGGTTGCCCTCTGATCAAGTGTCAGATATAATATTTGATATTTAGAAATAATACATCCATTGTTCTGAAGTACAGATTATAGAAAACTAACTCTGTGTGTTTCAGTTGAAATTGTGACCAATAATCTCATGAATCAGAAGACTGGGGGTCTATTGACTGAGTTAATCACATGCATTCATAGGCATCCTTGGTGACCTTGAGCAATTAGTCTAGTGTTGCCCCACCTCTCTGCCTGCAGAATGGAAATTAATGTGCTATCTTTGGGGTAAAAACATTCAAGTCTGGAATGTTTTTGATTTTGTTAAATCAAAAATGAGAAATGATAAACTAGACACCTAGGTATTCAAGTAGGTATTCATTCAAACCCTGTGTTAGCAAATCAGATTGCTTTCAAACTTATTATGCAGCTCAGGTGCTGTTGCCACACTGGAAACATGATGAGCCAGGAGCACAGGTTGTACTACGTTAGGTGCCTGACAAATTTCATGACAGATTTTGCAGACATGGGAGTGAGCAAGCAAAAAATGTTGTGGTGGACACTCCAGCTTACAAGGGAATCCATGTGAGCTCCCACTCTACAACCAGCCTGCAATGGGGTCATGGGAACAGCAGGAATCTGTTTAGCCACCAGCTTCCTGTGAAACTGTTCTTGAAGTCATTTTTGCCTTGTGTTTTCCAAGGTATAATTATGTCCCTGTGTTATATGACAATTCTGTAGTACAGCTCAGAAGTTTGGACATCTCTGAAAACAACCATGTAGAGATAATGCCACTTGTCATACTGACTGGGGCTTCCTGTGGTAGTGTGTGAAGTTAACAGTAGTAGGGAAGGCCTGGGAGGTTGTGATTTCTTTCAGTTTCTGACTAAGAGATAGTTGATAAGAGATAGCTTATACCAACATTTGCTGGAAGCAGATTATACATTTCTGATTCTATGGCTGTGTGAAGATACGGAAAATGTGGATACTTTCTCCATTTCAAGGGATCATCAGTATAGGTTTCCAAGTGGTCTCCTGGGCAGGTCTTTCTCCTTTGGTGGAATATCTGAACTGATCAAGCCTGTGGCCTTGGAAGTATGTGATGCTTCTGGTGGCCATAGAAAATGGTTGGGTTTCTCCTGCACACTGGAGAGTTACATGACCCTTTTAAATTTCTTGAGTGAAGATCTATTATACCTGTGCTCCAAACAACTCCACCCTTATTTCTGAAGTTTTGGCTCCAAAGAGCCCCCAAAATACAATAGCACCGTGAAAATACAACTGAACCTTTAATAAACCATTATCATCATCTGTAGAGAGAAGTGAAGAACAGAGAGCTCTGATTGCCTTTTTTTCCCTTTCTTTTTTCATCATATCTAAGTATCACTTTTTGAGGCCGTTATTAGAGGTCATGCAACCTTCTGGCAGAGTGAAAGTTGGCATTACTGTGTTACTTCCCTCTATTGGTCACACAAATTATATTTACTTTCAGCCACACCTTAAATTATGCCATCCCTGCACATGTGGGTCCTTGTCCTAAAGTGATCTAACCATCTATCCTATTTTGATTCTTTCTGCTTTTATTTGGCTATTAGTATAGCATGGACACAAGAATTACTAGTTTAAGCTGCTTTTGGCTTTCTTGAATCCTTGAAGAATAAGATATATGACAGGGTTATTACCTCCCCCATCCCCATTCATTATTTCCCTGTTGAACAATGAATTTACTGCATTTTCTTATCCATGCCATTTATTTGCTCTGAATTTCATTCTTAATACACATCTGCTTGTTTTTTATGAGTGTCCTTGTCCCAAGAGCAAGGAGCCTTTAATCTGACAAGAGTTTATTATGTTGCTAATGGTTGCACATTTCATATATCCTTGTTCCATATTTAGCATTCTGTGCCATAAGGTCAACTGGCCTTAGAGGTCCGTTTTGTTTGACTGAGACATCTATCTGTGCACAAGAAGAGAAACAGTTATGTCAATACCCATGGCCAAAGCCTGGGAAGTGGCATAAAATGAGCATGATGTTAAAACAATTTTTTGTATGCGCCTGATTTCAAGGATCTCTAAATTTAACCCCAAACTTTTGAATTATCCAGAATCTTAAAACCACAAACATGTGCAAGATGAATAATCAAATGTTTTTCATGTCAAGTTTTTAGCTGCAGTCTGAGCCTTCCAGATCATCACAAATCAGATAGAATACAGATTTTTGAGGTTTTTTTCTTAAGGCATATCTTCAGTTTATAAAGTGCTCCTTAGACAGAACAGTCATAGCAGATTACATTGATAAAAACTTTTATTTTCCTAAACCAACCATTCAGTTTATAACTGCCCATTATAATGAAACTACATTGTATCTCCCTGTCTCTTGCTATCACAACACAAAGTAGCTAACATATTGACTTCAGGATTTTAATGAGTATTACAGACTTTTTATTTTTTTTCCTTTTTTGGCTATATAGCACTACAGATGTGCACTGCACTTCAGAGTTCATTGAGGAAGGCCTGTTTCAATTTTAAGCCATGCATAGTCTAAAAAAGATATACAACACCAAACAGTGACTGGAAATAATACTGCAACATAAATCACTGAGAGTATGGTAGGAAGGTAAGACAAAACCCAGCAAATCTCATACTGATTTTTCTGTAAAGTCACTAGGTCTTTATCCTTCTTGGATTAAATTCTAATGGTTCATTAAACAGTATTTTCATAAAAAGACTTTCCGTGTTTAAAGAAAAGATGATTTATCTCAGATTGTATAATAATTCCTGATACCATAATTCTTTTCTTTCGGAAACCTTTTGCAAACTGCAGAAGCACAGTACATTTTACCATGCCAAAATATAAACTGATATTTAGTAACTTTTAACTGAGTAAGTTTTCAGTTCTCTCTCATATTGCTCATCTTTGTCTTATTACAGTGGCCAATGGTCAAATTGGACACAGCATAGGCACAGGCAAAAATTAATCAGACAGATGTTAAGTGATGGAAAATGAAATGAGCAGGGATAAGTCAAGTGTTGCAGCACTTTTCCAGCTTACCATTAGGAATGGCTGACAGCTTTCCCAAGGTTTCATTCAAAGCTCTCAGGAGAATGGAGTTCTTCTCATCAGCATCTTTCAGCCTGCTCTGCATGCTGTCCAGATTATCTCCGTTTTCTATGAAAAGTGCACATAGTACAGAAGCTTGAACTCTTAGTTTCCACTATCTTTTTTTTTTTACATAATTTAAAATGCATAATAATGAGCAAGACATTTATCATTAAGATATTATATTGTGTAAATAAGAAAGCCCAGTAAAACTGGTTTGGTGATAATCTTCTGTTTCTTTTAAATTCTCTACTTCCATGGTATCTAAATGCTTGAGATCCTTGTACCATTGTATATTTTTCAAGGGTTTTCCTAAGGTGTAAGGTAAGAAAAAAATGACAATGACAGATGGTATGATTTATACAAAGTCACACAATGACCCACTGATAGATTCAACAAGTATTTAGTCATTTCTTTGATTCCTAGACTAAGCTACTACTCAAATGTTCTTTATCTGTTTGCCTGGGTAGAATGAGTTGAACATTGGGTTGATTAGGTCAGCTTACTGCTGGAATTAGGCTGGCCAGAGCCCAGTTCTGTTGGATTTTCTCAAATATAACCAATGTTGACATGACATCTGAGGAAAACACAGGAGATCACCCTATCACTCATCATCAATATAAGGAGAGTATACTAACAACAGGTTGTTATGAATAAACATACTAAATATTTTGGGGAAACACCTGTTCAGTAAATAAAACTCAAGGCTAAGAATCTGTTCAAATCAAAGAACTAGCACAAATTAAAGGCACAGTTATGTCATATTCAGTACATGAGAGATTAAATTGATGTCATCCTTTACATGTAAGTTCCTAATCTTCAGCAGTTGTTTTGACTAAACAAAACTGAGGGTTTTTTAAAGTATCCAGCATAGCAATAAGTTTTAAAACTCTCAAAAGTGAGATTCCAGCTAAGTTTTATGGCTATTTAAACAGACATTATTTCAAAATTTAAGTATAGTTTGGCACAGAAAATGGTAGTTAATGCCTAAACTACTATCTTAGGGGGCATTTTTCATCATTTCTCCTTATCAGTATGGTACTTTTTGGAAGAGGCAGATGGTAATTTCTTACCTTAAAGGTATGCCCTACTGAGAAACTAATTCAACACAACTGTGCTTGATAGCAGGAAGAGGAGAATAATTTGTAGAAAAGGAGTTCAGGATACAAAGCATGACTGTGACCTTCAGATTCGTGACAGGTTATTGAAAATAAACCACCTAGTTTTTGGATACTTATCCAAGAAAACACTTGGATAGGAAAATGTATTGGAGATGAGGTTTCTTGGTGAATTATAGTCACATACTTTATTTAAATTAGAACAGCTCACAGGACTGCAGGAGTGCCTGGAGGTAAGCCTTCCTTCCAGCAAAATGTCCTGCAGAAAAACAGGACATCTGCGAGAACTGTAAAAGACACAGTTAACACTAGAATAAAATTGGTAAAAATCATATAAATTATATGGTCACTATTCTCCTCAAAAAACCCTTTATTTTTAAATGACAGGTTTAGTCTCCACTGCTGAATGAAGCTACTGGTAATGTGATGTTGTTAAACCAGGATGAATTCATGAGATCCTGGTCTTAAATGCTCTGAGACTTTATACAAGTTCATTTCTTGTTAAGTAATAATACTGACAAAGCTGTTTTAATTTCCTCCATTTAATTCTGAAATTATGGTCTGCCTCATAGGTACTTGTCATCTCTGGTGCCTTTTGGGATGCTAGTGTTTATGAACTGTATTAATATTTCTGAGTTACTTGATTCATTTCTGGTGGTGGTGTACTAACTTTGCTTAAATTATCTCTTTTCCTCCTCTTTACTCTGCCAGATTCAACATCATGTTAATTATCCCCTGGTTATATTTCTGAAGAATCATGTTTCCAGACTTCTTTTTTTAGCCTTGTAACCATAGCAGCAAAATATTTTTTATGGATTTTAATAAGGGAAGTTTCCCTAGAACTGCTGAAACTCAATACTGAGACTCTACCTGTTAATATTTTTTTCTTTTAATTACTCAAATACATTTTAACTGTGTTTTTTTTAAAAATTACAATAATAAAGCCATAAGTAAGTGCCCTGAGGGAGGCTCTTACACACAGAAAAGTGAGGAGATACTAAGACCTGTGTCAGCTTTTCAAGGAAACTGTTCATTTTGCACGATTATGTTAACATGAAGTTATATTTTGAAGTAACATCCATACTGTAGTCCAGATGGCCTCTTCACTAAGCACTAAGCTAATTTTGTGAACTGAAGTGACTTCACATCAGCTTTTCCCTATCCTTTAGTTATTACCATTTATGAAAAATACTGGAGGTATGATTTGAGGGCCTGAGATCCTCCAGTTAATCATAGAGGCTAGACAAAATACAGGCAGTTACAATCGAAGGTTTTGCAAACTGCATAGCTTATCTGACTTGGAAAAGCTAAGTGTGTTTGCACTGAAAGGTGCCAGGCATTGCCAATTCACATTAAAGTGTAGGTTGAAGAGTATCCTGAGAAATTCAGCTCAATCCTGTTTCCACCTGATTAGCTCTGCATGGAGATGGCACAGGATGCTAATCAATGCACTGTTTATTGTTCAAATCAACACAACTATTCATGCATCACTGAAACTAAATCCTAAAGAATAAGAGGGATCCTGGAGGACTCTGAAGGTACATTTCCTGCCTTTACATTTCTCTGCCTTTACATTTCTCTGCCTTTACATTTTCTGGCTTGGTTAACATGAACAAAGATTTTAAAGTTCTGTTTATATTTCCATAGTATGAACACAGCATTATAGAATAAAGCATCATCCCTTTTTTCTCTAAGTGAATAAGTTGAAGTGATTCAAATGGAAAAAATAAAAAATCTCTGCACTCACATTTTTCATCTTAAGATGAACGTAGTTACTTACTGTTTAAAGGCAGTGATCTATTTTTACAAGAGACAAGTTTTTACAAGTCTCCACAGACCACATATATTGGTAACACTGGTTAATTACTGATGAAGTGCCACCATTGCAATGCTAGTGGAAACAGATGTCTTCTGATAGTATGGCCAAATGCAGTTTTCCACGTGAAACTGTCCAAGAAGATATCATATCATAATGCTGTGATACCCAATGCATGTACCCCAAAAATCAGAATAAAGGTGGAAATCTATCAAGGAGCAACATATGCAGATGTTTTTATTGATTGGCTACTGCACAAATGAACTGGCAGTCACACACATCCCTTTCTGCAATCTTTGTTTTGCTTCTTCCAAGTAGCATTCTTGCTCTCCACATTCTCATCCTACAAAGAGGAAGATAGGTCATAAGCTATTTTTTTCTTTTTCCCCTAAAACAAGACTTAGAAAGTGGTATTAGGTGCAATCGGGGGAAAGAGATGTAACTAGAGAAATGCATCTAATGATGGTTAACTTTTTAAAAAGACTACTTCCATCACTCTCTGGAGTTTTTGTATGAATATTATGTTGGTCATCAAACTAATGCAGTAATTTGGTGAATGCAATATGTCAGATCAGCAAAAATACAAAGCAGAAGAGAATACACAAACAAGTGATTCAACTATGCTTATCAACTGGAAAATGTTATAGGTAAAAATATTCACTTGTTGTCAGACAAGTCACCCTCAAGTTGTCAATTCTTAAGCAGAATAAATGACACAAACCAAATTTCAGTAGCCACCTGACAGCAGTCTCCAGCTGAAGAGGAGTTTATACATCTTATTTTTGCTTTTCATTGATCAATTTTGACAAAGTCTGTATATAGTCTCAAGTCTGCACTGGGGCAAGTATATTTTTAAAACAGCAATTCAAAATTATACAGAAGTAGAATTGCTCCTGGCAAACTGAAAATCCCTCAAGGCACAGAGAGAATGAAGCTGCCAGGCAGCAGCATTCACTCATTTGTAGCCAAAAATTCAAAACCCCTTCTTAACCAGAGCACTATATACAGATTTTGCTTCTCCTACCAGGGTTATTCCTTCTAACTCCTAGCCCCACAGAGAAGGAAATGACTAAATCGCCATTTTAATAGGTTCTGTCAGAAGCTTTGCTTTGTAAGGACTGTTTCAGCAGTTTTGGATGGTAATGTAAAACATTTCTGTGATTAACAGCCGTTTTACAACTCGGGTAATTGGCCACAAATCAGGGTAATGTTATAATGTAGCAAGAAAACACTCCCACCTCCATCACAGCCCAGCCTGTATTTTTGGAGTGTATAGCAGTCAAGTGGCTTATGGGTCTTCATTACTTTAACTAATGTACTACCTGTAGAGCAGACAGAGGAATTTTAAACTAATGATTCCTTCTGTCTTCCCCATCTTTAAAGAGTGCCCATCATCCATCCTGCACTTCCAGTTGAGACTCTGAACAGGGTGGCTTCATAAGAATTGTAAGAAAATATCTTTTTATTAGTTTGACACTCATCTCTCACTTTCTATTGTGGAAACATCAAGATATCCAGAAGGGATTATGTTCACAATACCAGTGACATCACCACTTTGGAGCAAAGGCAGAGTGGGGAAAAAAAAAGAAATGGCAGAAATCTGTCATTGCATTTTATTCTTATGCATCTTCATTCTGGGCACAACGTTAACTGATCTTTGTGAGTCAAGCTGTGGAGCATGGCCATGTATTATTAGATGGCGAAAGGTGTACTGTGATAAGTTCAGAATGTTTGTCCGTATGAAGCACTTTAAAAGCTAAAGCATAACAGAAGGCATCAAGAAAGCTCTATCTCTACCTTTAAATATGGGGCAAGAACACAAAGATCTAATATGTGCATTTTAAGCACTGCACTGCAATGCTTGCTTTAGGATTGCTTTATGAATCTTTAGAATATTTCGCTTCGACCTTTGCTTCTGAATTATGAAACTGTTATCAACTGAAATTCTCACTGGCAAAAAATTATATAGTAACAAACTTTTTGTCAAACATCTCTGAAGTATTGCTTACTGATGTTCTTAGACATTTTTTCTCACAGTTAAATTGGACAGTCTTGTGGGCACATGCAATTCACATATACCCAAGTACAGACACAATTTTCTTTTGTCCTTGAAGACAGGGCACTGTGCTATGGGGAACAGATGATTACTCCATTACTCCCCACTGCCTGGGGAGCATACAAAGCTATGGACTCCACTCTGTGTCATCCAGCCTGCTCAGAAAAACACTACAGCAGGGAAGAGGCAGCGCTGCTGTGTTAGTGTTTTCTATTCACTAGCCATAGCAGACAGCAGCAGTCTGCCTTCCAGAAAGGGGCACTAACAGCATTCCCTATTCATTCTACTTCAGACATTCTACTTACATGGCACACTGGCCTCTCCTCAGCTTTGTGATTTTTCTGTAACATATTTACAATATAACCCCTCCAGCCCTAAGTCTGTAGTGAATCTGGCTGTAAAGAGTTGCAATAAAGAATACCCTAAATATACATCCAAGATTTACTAGTAGACAGACTCATTTTTTTTTCTAAGAGCTGCTACAAGAAAATAATAATGTTTTTAACTTTCAAACAGCGTATGACAGTGAAATGTAATTAATGATTTTTATGAAACATTGTGCTTTATAACCTTACTAAACATTATGTTTACTTGTTGACTAATTCTGCAGCTGGAAATCCTAAAGCTGCCACAGCCAAATGAAAGTGTAGTAGTAGCCAAAAGATGACTAAGTTGTATGGGTCTCATCCTTCATGCTCTATGCTTTTCATAATGCATCCCTCAGGAGGCCAATGAAAATTTTGTATGTTAAAACCTGAAAGACTGGGTTCTGTTATAAAATTCTGTCTTGTTTCTAATAAAAAACTGTATTAACTACTCCAGCACGACAGGTAAACTACAGGCCTCACCTCTATAACAAGCAGTTTAAAACTCAACCTTGAATATTTACTGTATGTGATTTTTCTAATTCTGATGCATGAAACAAACAAACAAAAAATCAAACCGAAACAAAAACCTCAGCTTGAATTTTAGGTCCTATGATAAGCAAAAAATAGATCATAGCTGTTTTCCTTTCCTCCTTTTTATTTCTTCGAAGTCCTAAATCTGTTTTCTCACATAGGTTTTCAAGTGCTATGCTTTTCCAATTCTTGTGATTAATTCCAGGTTAACCCTATTATAGCTTCAGCAAACTGAATCAGATTAAACTATAAAGTATTTAGTACGAAAAGTTTTCAAAAACTACAGTGACTGGACACAAGCTTCTCAAAATATACACAACAAAATTTCAAATTATCGAAGGGAGGGGATTACAGTGCACTATTTGAAATAAACCACAAAGTTATCAACTTGAATTTATTCTGTTTAGACTAATCAAAATATTAGTTATTATTTGGATGAAAGATTTGTAAATTATTTGTACAGAGGCCTCAGTTAATTGATCTTTCTCTCAGACTTTACCATACCAATGGCACAAACACTGTATGCTCCTATATTGCTTGCTTTGTTATATATAAAAACAAAGCAATTTAAGCAGTGATGTTTAACATTTTTCACAAAGGCAGATGTGTGAAACTCAGTGTTGGCCTACTTGAAAGTGGATAATTGTATCATGCTTATTTCCCCTCAGGTTAAGTTGAAATTAATTATTTTTTCAATTCCTTTCTAAGACTACTGTGGAGAAGTAAGTGTTGAGTACTGATAAACAGATGCTTCATTAGTGCTGCAATAAGTATTTTCTTAGAGGACCTATAAAACAATCTGTCTGGATAAAGATGCCAGAAATAAACTGCTTTTAGTTGTGATGATCAGAAGATCATTGAATCATAGGCTCAGAACAGCTGTTTGTCCAAAAATCATTTTTCTGCTTCTGACCAACAGTCATTCCTCACTGCTGTTTGTCTAAGCTGTTTTCAAAGATTTTCAAAGGTCAAATCTACCTAATCTCCTCAGTAATCAATTCCAATACCTCTGTATTTTAATTACAAGGAAGATTTTCCCAGTATGTGATCTGTATTTGAGTCCATTTAAGCATTGGAGATACATCAGTCCCATCTTCTTTGGAGAAATCTTGACACTACTGAAGAATATCAGGTCTCTTACTCAATGCTCTTTTTTTCAGTCTACAAATGTAAATGACTTTCAATCTTCTCATCTTTCTTCTGCTACATCTCCAACCAGCCTTCATAAAGTCTTCCGGATTCTCTGCAAACTACCTTAGCCCTCATCAAGTTTAGTGCTCAGGACTGTAGCCAGTAATTTACCTAAAGCACTAGGAACTCTGAACAGAGTGGAAGGATTGTTTCACGTGTTTTCGAAAGCCATGCTCCTATTCATGCATTCCTCTGTGACATTTGCCTTTTCCACCTCTATCCAGCACATGATCCATGCTGCTCTTTATTCTAGTGCTACCCAGACTATTGCTATTCATCCTGTATTTCTGCAGCTTATTATTCCTGTGTGCATGGAACACCTCATATGTCTCTATATTGAGTACTGACCTACATTCTCACACTACAGCATTCACCAATAATACTCTAATTTATTGAGGAGAAGATATTAAGGACATTAAAAGAACAGTTTTAAACAGCTTTTATATATCACCAAACAGCATAGTTCAAAAATTGTTCATTTTTTTGTTGTTGTTGTTTTGTTGTTTTTTTTTTTCCAATGGAAAATACTGAATAGAAATTAAAAATGTTTTGTTTTTCATTGGGGAAACCAAAGTACTTGGTTTGCAGTCCACAAACTTTATTATTTGAGCTGCGTTTAGACATGTATATACGCTTTAGGAACAAAGAAATATTTGTGTGTGAAAATAATTTTTCTCTAGAGACACGTTTAAAGTTTCTTTTTTTTTTTAGAAAACTCTTAGCTATTCCCTCCCACCATTACTCTCTGTTAGGAAAACACCCTCAGTTTACCTCCCCATGTTTCTCTTTTCTGGCATAATCCCATAAGCATCCTGAAGAGATATGGTATCTCTAACTGGCATTGCAAAACCTGCTTCCATATTGACAGGAATAAAATTTTAATGCTGGGCTGGGTTTTTTATTTTTTTTTTCTGCTAGAGCATTTAGCAAATCAGAAGCTGTATTTCCATCCCCCTCTCCTCCCTGATTACTCTTGCCTTTACTGTAGTTAGCAAGAGAAGACCAAGGCTCCATCTTCCCCAGACTTCATGTCCAAGAAAAGGACAGAGGGGACAATCATCCCTGCATAATGCCTGGACTCAAAACAGGGGAGTATTTTTCATTGATACACTGTTCAATTTCAAATCAGATAATGAATTAGACATTTTTCCTACTGATATGACTTCTTCATACTGTAAACACAGCAGTCTCACAATGTTTTCCTTGGATTTACTGGGTCTGAATGCCATATGCTGCACGTACCTTTAACATCATTTTCCAACATCTTGGCTTCATTAAGGACCCTGACGCTTTTCTGAAGAGAGCTCTTGGCACCATCCTTCAATGATCCTTGAGGACCAGATGTCTGCAGACAAACAAGCAATGTCATACATGCAGGAAAGTCTGAAGTCATAAAAGATATATGAAGATGATTTAAGTCAACACAGTCATCTAAATCTTTAGTGAATGTCAGTGTGCTCTGAATTATATCCCATTGCTGTTAAATTGGTCTACTAGACAGACACATAAAAATTGTTTCATTAATTTCCTTTTCTTTTTACAAGAAGACAGATCTCATTTGGAATACCAGTGATAACTTCAATAAAAAGAGAAAATGTTTGTAGTGCTAAAGAAACACGTTCGGCTCTATGAGCCAAAATTTGTCCAAACCAACCAAACAAAAAGATATTTCAACTTAAACATGTTTTTCTTCCCTCCAGCTACGGACACAACAACACGCAATACAGTTTCTCCCAAACAGTAGCTACAGTACTTTTAGAAGCCACACTGGATCAGATGATCTAAATTCTAATACTGACAACAGAGATTCCTTTGTCATTAAATTCAAGAATTATAATTGCTAGGGCAGTAAAGAAAATATTATATTAAAAAAGTAGAGTTTAATAAGAAGGGGAAATTGCAGTTAATCTGAAAGAGTTTTATTACCAAATCATCATCCTTCACCATACTAAGTTACTTAAAGATCATTCTTTTGAAAAACATCCATCTCTATCTTCACTGCAGAGATTGATCAATAGAATGATTTTCCTAAATTAGATTAGTATTTAAAGTTGGTAGGAAATGCTCTAGGTTCTGAACCACTTACTGTTCAGTTTGTAAGACTGAACTCAGGTCACACATCATACTGAATACATTTCTTTGAGAATACTCCTGACAGCCAGATAACATTCTATATTAGTCATGGGTCATAGCCTTGTAACTAGTATGTAATTAAGAAGCAGCTACTTTTCATTTTCCAGGGCAGATACATATACTCAAAAATTAACCGTGTGTCAATTAAATGACACAGTTATCATTGCTATTCATTATTAATAAAATGAGTAAGCCCAGAGGTGATATTTTGCGTAGTACAGAATCTTTGTTGGTTTTCCATGATACTGTAAAAACCCATATATTGGACTTGCTCATTTATTTTTCTTTTAAAAATCCTGTTTCCTGTTTTCAAAATTCAGAGCCACATTTTTTGTTATATGATATCTCTGGGTATATGTTGCCATGTCACAAGGATACAGCTATTAAAGATTCCTTGTATTCATATGGGATGGAAAAATATGCTTAGCTTTCTTTACAGGCTAAGTGATTTTAAGAAGTAAGGCCAATATGACTGTGATAATTCCAAGCTCATCTGAAATACGAAGCTGTGTACTCAAATTCCTTTCAACATCAACAGAAACTACACATTCAAAAGATGAACAAAAGTAGCTTCTTTATCACATTATACAAGTAGCATTGGTAATAGCAAAATCCATATAAACACAGAAAACCCCCCCCTATCCAGTTAAGCAAAAGACTGCTCCTGAAGGAAAAAAGTATTTGGCCAGATTTTGTGGCAGATGCACCTGTCAAATCTGATAATACTTCTATATTTATTTTCCCATTAGCAACAGAACCCAGGATATGATCACTCTGTGACCATGAACTTCAAAAATAAAGAGTGGTATTATTATTATTGACTAGGCATAGTTGACTGGTTGTTAAAGCAGTTTGTATCCAATAAAATGAAGTTAGAAGGCTAGATTTACAATGCAAACCCAAGAAGTTAATCAAATCAGGGACAATAATTTGGCACGTGCTGACAATTAGTCAGAAACAGATTTCAGCACAGAGTTAATACTAGAAAAGCCCCTTCAGAGACAGATAACACTTGTACTGATTAAAAGCTTTATTTTATATTTTATTTTAAATAATTCTGAAAGGGAGAATCAATCAAGACATCTGATGTAAAACATACATTTATTTGCTTGCTTTTCTTGTGGTTTATGAGACATTGTGTTATGACAAAGTCAATAATGAAAAAAAACCCTAAACATTTTATGGCTTTGTGTGAGGTGAAATTGGGTGTTTGTGGCAAGCCTGGGTCACGATGACCTCCTTTATGATTTAATGAAACTGGCAGCAAAGGGTCTTTGATATTATTTTCTAAACTGGGACACCTTCTGGGGGAAAAAAAAAAGTAAAAGATTGTGATTCAAGCCAAGTTTGAAAATCACAGGTCTTAGGAATCTAATTTATTCTAATTCTGCCTTTTCCAGGGATCCATAACGTGGGAATAGTGCCTTCTCCTCCCTGTGCCCTCCTTCATGCACCTTACCCTCCCCATGCAAACTCTGTCCAGCTTGTCTGCTTGTAGCATCTTGTGGCCGAAGTGGGAGCTTGTGTATCCAAACAATGCAATCTCAACCATGGTTTTAGAGGCATGTGTGCTGTTATAATAATATCATGCAAAATTCTGTCACTGAAACTATACATCATCCATAATGGTCTGGTTTTTCCACAGGTTAGCAAAAATTTAACAAAGTTTTAACAGCAAAAGAAAAACACCTATCAAACTAAAGAAAAATTATGAATTGATAATGAGCAGACAATTTGGGGTAAGGAAAGAATTTAGGAAGAATATCCCCTCTGTCTTCCTCTTTCAGGTATTTCAATGAATCTTGAACTCTATTTTTGTCAAACAGCCCAGATTCTGCAGGAGTGGCAGAAAGATTTCAGTTCAGCCCATAGCCTGGTGGGCTATGGCACTCTTCTGGGATGGACAAGATCCTTCCAGATCTCCCAGGGATGATTGTGTGAAACACTGACTCAGCACAGTATACAGGGAAGTGAGCTACATGATGCAATTTTGAGTAAGATCAGCCATAGTCACAGCATTGTGAAGACTCCCCTGATGGGTCTGAACATTCATCGGGCTGAGAACTGCTGGGGACTTTGCAGAGAAGTCTTTCTGAGGCTTCATGAATGGATGTAGACATGAAGTAGGCACTGTGTTGCTCAAATCAGCTGCTGTGTTGCTGTTTTTGGTCACTTGCAGAGGTATAGCTCGAAGCATGACTGTAAATGCACTGGGACGGTTTTGAGGATCACAAGGTGTTTTATAGACCTGTTAATTCACATCAGTTAAAAATTGTTCTGCCTTACTCTTGAATTAAATTATTTTCTTTTCACATATACTCTGGGAAGTTTTCACCTATGCAAGAATTGTGAGTACTCTCACTTTTTACCAGTCCTGAAGACAACTGAGCATTCTGAAATATCAAAATGGTACAAATGATTTGTCCCTCAGCACATCCTCATGAGAGGATGGCCAGGCAACTTTATGCAATCACCACATAAGGAAACCTAGACATCCAACATAACTGCTGGGGGGGTGCCACTATGAAGGAACTCAAAAGAAAAGAAGGACTTAGTACCCTAAACACCTAAGATGTCCCCTTTGGTTCCAGTTACTAGCCTACAAGCCCCACCTAAAATGCCTAAGAATAGTTGCAGCTTTTCAAGATGTATTGTAAGACTATGAATCTGATCTGTGAGACACAAGCTGGAGCTGTTAACATGACTGTCCTCTCCTCAGTCAATTACTGCCTTGGCTAAGTAATGGGATGGATGTTGAAACTCCTTGAATGATAGAGATTTTTCATTTGTGATAAATTTATTTTGCTTTTAAGGGGAGAGCAAATCCATCATAAAAAGCTCAGGAGGAAACTTTCTGTCATGTTTTTAATACATTTTTTTTCCCAGTCATTTATCAGGCTTCCTATAATCACTATGGATTTTAAGCATCTTTTCATTCTTGCTTTTAGCAACATTAGCTTACTTTGAAAACAAAATAATCATAGAATCGTGGAATGGCTTAGGCTGGAAGGGACTTTAGAGATCATCTAACCCAACCTCCCTGTCATGGGCAGGGATGCTTCTCAACTAGACTAGGTTGCTCAAAGCCTCATCCAACATGGACAAACTATTCCACAGTCTCACCACCCTTGTGCTGAAGAACTTTTTCCTAAGGTCAAATCTAAACCTATTTTCCCCCAGTTTAACACCATATCCCCTCGTCCTGTCGCTGGACACTCTTGTGAAGAGTCCCTCTCCAGCCTTCCTGTAGGATGCCTTCAGGTATTGGAAGGCAGTTATAAGGT
>JANIJG010013575.1:0-12868 GCA_024611175.1 Megaceryle torquata | reverse complement strand
ATTTCTCAAGCCTGTCAAGGTCCCTCTGGATGGCATCCCTTCCCTCAAGTGAGTCCACCGCACCACACAACTTGGTGTCGTCAGCAGACTTGCTGAGGGTGCACTCAATGTCACTGTCCATGTCAGTGACAAAGATGTTGAACAGCACTGGACCCAGAACAGATCCCCGAGGAACTCCACTTGTCACTGGTCTCCATTTGGACATCAAGCCATTGATCACAACTCTTTGAGTGCAACCTTCTAGCCAGTTCCTTATCCACCAGGTGGTCCATCCATCAAGTCCATGTGTCTCCATCTTAGAGACAAGGATGTCATGTGGGACAGTGTCAAATGCTTTGCACAAGTCCAGGTAGATTATGTCAGTTGCAAACCATTACAAACCAATGTCAAAAAGCCACTGAGATATTACTAAGGTTTTTATAAATTATTCACTCCACTGATGTACATGGTGGAACCTAAAACTCAGTCCTGTCCCTACTATTTCTAGTTCATGCACCAGCTTGCTTCTGTTGGGAAACCTTCCTCCCCCTGCCCCAACATTATAATTAATCAATAGGAAAGGCTAGGCTCAAGGATGCATGTGAGCTTCAGCAGTTTTCTCCATTATCTGCTAGCATCTGGAGGCAGTCTTAGACAGAAGATGGGCACCCACAACTGCTCTCATAAAGAAAAGAACATGGCTCCATCTTTCAAAAGGAGGGGAAAGACATGATCTCTGTCCTCTACACAGGGTCCCAAAGAACACCTTCTCAGATTGGAAATGGCACAGTTTCTAGGGGCTTCTCAGTTTGACAGGGCTCAAATCCACAAAAGCTGCCTTCCAGGAAAGTGCCTGAACCACAGTACTGCACACAGCCTTGAGTGAGAATGCACTCTTGTTTACATGCTGTAGGTCAGATAAAGCAAGTCCCTTGTGTCTGCAGAAAAAGGGAGACTAATTCACTTGGTTAGTAGTTCAGCTCTTCACTTAGGATGAGTAAACATTCAACAATTGAAATGATGACTGAACTTCACATTTAAACTAATTTTTTAATTTGTCACAAATTCCTCACATGATCACATACAAATAATGGTTACTAACTATTTTGCTCTGCAGCAATTTGATGGTAAACCACCTCTATATCAATATACATTATATTGATATACTCTATACATTTAAAAGGCTGCAGCTCACTCCATTTTCTTCTTCATCAACTAGATCCCTGTTAAAAATGTGCAGCTCATAACAAAACCCAAGCTCCCTCTAATGAATACATGCAATAGAGATGCCTAAAACCTCACCTTAAAAATATGTTAATCTCTTTTTTGCTACTCACTTGCCTCTATTTACATCATATTGTTCATCTTCACCTCCACCCCTTTCAAATTATCTATCCACTTCCTCTCCATAGTACAATCAGCCAGCTCACTGTCAGATATATATATACTCTTTTCAGCTATACAGTAATCTCTTGCTTTGTTTCTTGACTACTGTATATGTCTTTTTTTTTTTTTCTTTTCTATTCAATCCTTGAAACAGTTGTCTGCCTCACGCCCTGCAAGTCATGAAAGGAGCAAAAGATAGCTATCTATATTACAACCTAATGAGAAGAAAAAAAATTAAAATCCACAGCTCCTTCTGCAGTGTAATCAGGAGTTCCAGTGAAACAAATAACTATTTACAGAGAATTAGTGCATACTAATGCATGAGGAGAATTTTTTTCATCAAGAGAGAAATACAGTGTTATCTGAAATAGAAGTTGACAATGTAAACAGCCTAAAAATATTACCATTTTTGTGCAGTGGCTAGATCACTTTATCCCTTTCCTAAATACAGACCTTTGCAGTATGTGATTGCTTTTGCTATTCTCGTAATCCATTTGACTGAAGTAGCTCTCTGCAAGCTACCTTTTTTCATGTACAAGTGTTGTAACTACAAGTTGCTTCTGTTCATCTGTATGTTTCTGTATCAAATACAGGGTCTGGTAATTTCATATTATACTGTTATTTTCTTGTGTTTCTGTGTGCCTGGGAAGTGCATGTCAGTTGCTCTCTAACCAACTTCCACAAATTAGCCATTAACTCCTCTGATATTTGACATAAAAAATAATTCTGGCTATGCTCAGAATGTATTCTGCACACAGTATACGCATTAAGGAGCCAAGTTCCTCATTATGACTCAGGCTGGAAAGCTGGCTTTATCTTACAGTCCTATTTTTAAAAGTTCTCTCCATTTCCTCCAAAAAATTTGCATGCTGTACCTCATAGTGAGAATAAGATTTCTCTGTGAAACCCGACAGAGTTCTCAAAGGAAGCTATATGGCTTCTCTGAATAAAACTTTCTGCTCTCATCCTACAATTCTCCACTTCCAGACTTCTTTCAGGTACATGCAGATCATCCTACATGCAGAGAAGTGCCTCTGAGTATTTTCATGGAACTACAGGGTGAAGAGTTAATTAATGTATGGAGTTCTTTAACATTCGTTAAATATAGACTCACTTTATTGAGTATCGAATGACCTACACTCCTGACACAAACTAGTTGGCTTGAGCCATAGACAATGAAAGGTGGAAGGCAGAGGGAGGAAGAATAGTAAACAGAAAGGGAAACTAAAATCAGAAACAGGAGCTAGGAACAAACGGGGATATAGTCTGAAGGTACATTTAGCTCTGACAGGTGCATAGCTCTCTGATCTCAACAACAGTGGCAAGGGTCTCTAAATAAAGTCATAAGATAGCAAAATAAGGAGCTGAGATAAGGTGTAGCACAGTTTCACAGAAAATCTAAGCCTTCTTCCCAATTTATTTATTTTTCTTACCGCTTGCATAGCTTCATTTGCAAGAGCCTTGGCTTCCTTGGCAACTTTTTCAGCTTCATCTGTATAATCCTTGATGTTAGTATAAGCATTGAATGCAAGTGTGGCATTGAAAGAGAGGTTTTTGGCTTCAGCAAGGATTCTGTTGGGATGGGAAAAGTAAACACACCATTAAACCTGCTATCAGAGCTCAACAGCACATAGTATTCTACTTTTTCAAACCCAACAGCCTGTATTTCTAAGGCTATTCTAAGGCATTTCTTTAGAGAGCAATTCTACACTTGAGATTTCAGTTCTGGCATCACGTGTTTAATGGAGTTCACATTTTATCTGTGCAGAAAGAGGAAGTTCTATGAGATAAAAAAAAAGATCAGACACTTAGAAAAGATAGTGCAGTGCTTAACACTATAATGCAGATAGCATGTATTCGTACTGTGGTTTTAGAGGTTATGTACTGAGCCACACAACTGAATGAATTTTGCACTGTATGAACACAGGGGATCATCACAGACACGTTTTAAAGTAGACTCTCTGAACAACTAATTTCTTGGTCTAGCTGCAGAACACAGAAATACCAGGTTTGCAGGAGATCTCACCATCTAAACCAGATCCAAAAGGTTAATTTTGCTGAACAAAATGAAAAACATACACAATAATGCTTCATATTGAATGGGATGTTCCATTTATATGAAATACTCCACTCTAATAACTATAGTTAGATTAAAAGGTAATTATAAACAAAAAATATTCCATGGTGCAGGGACTGGAGCTCAGCTAACTCCCTTCCAGGGGAATTTCTAGCCAGCAGGCTGAAGAAATCACTTTTCTTACAATCTGTATGATATATTAAAATATTTTCTACAAAGAAGTACTGCACCTACAGAATTAACTTGAAGACATCTATCTCACTATACATTATGACTGATGCCTATGATGTTCTTCCTGAATAAAAGGTAAATGGGCTAAAATCCCCTCTTGAACCAGACAAGAAAGGACTTGAACTTGGATTTTTGTCTCTCTGGGAAATGCTCCAGCCATCAAGGTGTATGATAATATAAGGGAGGCAAGGATTACTCCTGCTGGACCTGTTCCAGTTTGTATAAAATACTTAGTCATTGAGACAGTGCATGTGTAAGAAAGAGAAATTCATTCTCTAACCTGGTAATTAATCTATTCTCTGGGGAACTGAGATAGCAGGGCTTCAATACTCACTTCAGTGAGTATTTAATGATTTCTACAAAATGAAATAGGAAAGACAAAGGGGACAGAAGGTTTACTCCCTGGACTCCATATATAGTTAATGGAGAGAGATTCCCTTCAGGCTGCTGCAGAAACAGCATGACTGAGCATATCTCCTTCCCCAACTACAGATGGAGCTCACTAGGCTACTCCAAGTTTTTGTGATGCTCTATTAGAGAAATGTGCAGCCCCAAATAGCTATCTAGCTAGCAGCTCAAATACTTCTTAGAAATATGGTTTAAATCCCTTCTGGTTAGGAGGGAACTGAACTGTATTTGCCAAATACCAATCATGTTTACTCTTGAGAAGGCAATTAGCCATAAGGGAGAAGCCTATACCAATACCTCCTTGTATACAGGAAAAATAACCATTTTTTCTAGGTTAAAATCATGAACTGTTCCATGTTCTAACTCCCAAGAGAACATCCTCACCATCAATCACTATACTCTTTGAAGCCTTAGGGGGTGATTGGAGAGAAAGGGCTCTCTCTCAATTTCTCCTGTAAGATGAAAAGTCATTTTTCAGCAAATTTAGCATTAACTGAAAGACACCCAAGTGCCAGTTGTGAAGGTAGATACATTTTTTAATTCCTAAAACAGATAGAGACTGCATATTCCTGTAGAGTATAGCTCTTTAATGTCAGTGCATGAAGCTAACAGCTTCATCTTGATGCAGGATTATATAGCACCTTGGTACTTCTTTGTCCTTTGAAATGACGTATCTGACCACATTAGAAATTTTAATTTTGAACAATTTGCTTTGAGATCTAATTTTTCATGTCTTTGATTCTTCATTTTTTATTGTATTATCTTGAGAAATCGAGGTTGATGTCCAGGTCAGATAGAAGTGCATGCATGGTACCACCATGAATGCAACTTTAAACAGTATCCTAAGCTCCTTAAGGCCAAGCTGTCAACCTGTGCTAAGACAGAAACACATGCACGCACCCATTAAAAAATATCTTTTGCATAGTTAAAAACCTCTATCTCCAATTATTTCTTGCCAACATTTCATTAAGGAGGCAAAATATTCTTTTTGGTCTACATTTTCTCTACCTAGTTCTCACCATTTCGACTTTCAATGTATTTGGATTTTTATATCTGAATACAGTACTGTGGTTGGATGTGATACTAGTCACCTTCTTTAGGCCTGGAGGTGCACCAGAAACCTGACATGTCCTAATCAGACAGTGATCATACCATTTATAAAACCCACATTTTTCTAGAAGCAGTGCCCTTCAAATTCTTTTTATTTAGAAAACCACAGTTAACAGTATTGTATGTATTCCTCAAAAAACAAATTAGACTGAATATCTAGAGTAATATGATTACACTGCATATTAAGACAGTAATTTTACAAGTATCGGACACTTTATCAGAAATAATTCTGTGTCTTTTCCTCACAATTACAGATGCTGGCAAGAAGAAATGTATTAAGCATCTTCTCATAAGTCTTTGGGATACTAAGGTCTTCAGGTAGTTCTAACAAATGTAAGCAGCAAAAAAAAGGAGCATATTGATATGTTAAAATAAAAATATCTTTTTTATTCATGCAGTGTTTTGGAGAAAATAAAGCTCTGAAGGTATGCTGGGGACAGGTCCATAAGGCTGAATATCCATCATCTATTTCTGTGTATTACTGTTGCAAACTATATTTACTGGCTTTCTTTCTTAAGTGCAAAAAATGCAATAAAACAAAAGACACTCCCTCTCATCCTCCCAAAGAAACCTAACAAACCCATAACAAAACAAAAGAAACCCAAACCCTTACCTTCTATTATTTCCAGGAAACTATATTCACAATGAATTATAAAGTATCATTCTTCTGAAAGGGCTGTGGTCATAGAAACCAAGGGCATTGCAATTCTCACTTATATTTAGGAATGTGATATTAGTAAAAAGAAACTGAAATTTCTGTACTCAGGTTTAAGGATTTTAGCCAATGACACCTAATAATTTTGGGGTTTTAAACCACTTAGGGGTATTACTGTCTGTCACTAGGGACAATATCTGGCAGTAAACATAGTAGCACTGTGATAAGGCTCTCCTACCAAAATGGCCATCTTAAAAATAAAAATACACACGCACAAACACACAAAATAAACAGATAATGGGCTCTGTAAGACAAAGTTCAATTATTTTCACATCAACATAGCAGTAAGCATATGGTAAGTTAAACTGTATTATGAGTGCATCTGAGGGTACTGTTTGCAGTTAATTGCAGCCTATAAGCCATATAACCTATGAAAAGGTTTACGAGAGATACACACACAAATAAACTAATTGGATAGTTGTATATTAATATAGAACACTAGTTATTTGTACACTCCCAGTGACAGATGTTGAAGAGTAAGAAGAATGTCCTTCAATTTCTCTCAAGCAATTTCTGCTTCATGATTTTATCATTACCAATGAATGGCTGCCTTACCCATCCAGTATTGCAGAAGATTCATTCAGCTGGGCTGCATGGTTCTCAGCTTGCAACACCTTTTCTGGAAGCATCCTGTCATGAATTTCTTGTGATAGGTCATCTATTTTATCCTTCAGCTGATCAGACATTGGCTGGATCTTATCTGCAATGCCTTCCACATACTGAAAAAGACAAAATAGATGCCTTTAAGCCTGTAGTTATACTAAATTGTCATTGTGCACCAGTGAAAGAAGTTTCATGTTTCAGGACCCATTGAGTAACTCCAGTGTATTTTTGCTCATTAAAGTGTCTTTGCAAGAACCAGACTTTTTGAAGACCTGCCATTTCTATTCCAATAAATTGTCTCAAAGTGTTTCCTTTCCCATTTCTCCAAAAGGCATTTTTCCATTCACTATAACAATTTTCAATGCAAGATGGAAATATTTCCAGAACCAGTGATATTTCAAGATCTGATTTTTTTTTTTTTTTTTTGTAGCTAAGGCACAGATCTCAAACTCTGTTGATAAAACTTTCAAGGCAGAATTTTCAAAAACATTATGTAAAATGTGAGTGCAATCCTCTCCTCTCCCTGATCTATCTAGACTTCAAATTGTTGCCACAGGCAACAAATTATTTCTGAAGTTTCCTTCTGATATGCACACACAGTTTTTGTGAAGATAAATCTACATCTAGATCACAGAGTTACAGTGAGAATGTCAATGGGTCTGCGGCATCTGCAATTCTCAAGATGAAGTCAGTACTGCAATCAGAATACCATATTTATAAAAGAAGGCAGAGTCTCTAAAAAATTATGAACTAGCTCTTTGTGTAATACGATGAATCACTTAAATCTCAAAGTTAATAATTTATATATACCAGATTAGATTTTGTGCCATACAGCAACGGAAAAACATTTTTTTTTCCAATTCAAAGATTCCAACATTGATAAATAAAAAGAAAAAATAGGTTTTTCTTTTCAGGTTTTTCTATTTTCCTTCCATAATGATGCTTCATTGTATTAATTCTCAGATATGGATGATAAAACACTCACCTCTACTGCTAAGCTGATTTCATTTGCAAGTTTGTTAGCTTCATTAAGGATATCATTCCCTTCCTGCAGACTCTTTTCAACATCTTGTCTGCCATCTTCTACAACTTGCTTCTTTTTCTATGGGATATGTTCACACAAACAAAAATATAAGTTGTTGATTAGAGTGGGCATGTCAGTTCAAATACCAGCATCCCAATACAAGACTGCATTTTGTCACCACGTCATGATTCTCTGATCTTTCAGAGCAAAAACAGTGAGAACAATAAAGCACATATAATGCAAGGTATCTTTACTTTGCCTTCCTGTCCCTAGCTCTGTATCGCCCTCCCACACTGTAGTTTTTTTGTTGGTTTATAAAAGAGGTAGCTGACTGCAGTAATATTGCAAAATGAATCAGAAAGAAGTTAGAAATCCTAATCTTTACCCAGATGTGCAAGTTCCTCATTTTTACAATTACTTTCTCTGCCTATGAAGGCAAAATTTATCAAAATATTCTGCAGCTTTCCTATTTACATTCCCTGGCATTTCATTAACTACCGAATGTAAAATAAAAGATAATCATTTGCAGCAACCTTTAGGATTCTTGCTTTTCCAGTGAGGAAAAATAATGCATATTGTGTAGTAAGGATAGACTTCTGTATAAGGAAGTGGCAATTTCCTGTGCAAGATCTATTGAGTATCACAGATGACTTTGGTAAGAGACCATGGCATTCTGGTCTTAGGAGTGCTGTGATGGCTTCTTGGTCAAAACAGGGTTAAAATCAAAAAAATCCTCCTCAGAACAACCAGGTGGGCAAGACCACTGGAAACAATGCCTTTAGGCACTCTGATACTGTGATGCAGAGAATATTTTAAAAATTGAGATAGCAGGTAATTCCTCCAAACTTTATCCACCTTTGGGAATAAAATGCACAGAAGAGAGTTTGTCTAACTTTTTTACAGAACTGTATTTCTGTAATTCAATCAAGCTCAGAAGTGTCTGCTGAGAACTGAGGTCTGGGAACTCTAACCTCATCATTGTGCATGAGGCAAAAGCTCATCGAGAAACAAATACAGTTGAAACATTTATCTTCATTACATTCACTCTGTTCTTTATGTCTTGGTTAAATGCTTGTTAATGTACAGTATAATATGGTCTTTAAGTCTCTGCAATTTAAATTAAATCACAAGCAGACCCCTCTGCTATGAGGGAGATCATTTATAACAGCTACTAACTACAGAGAATAGAGTTTGATTTATTACTCTGTAATATCCACATACCCCCTTCAGTCTTCTTCCCAGGAGCTGGAGAGGAAGATGAAAGTGTAAGTTTTCTACGAGCAAATATCTGACAGCAAATATTTAAAATGAACTCCTATTTAAATCTTGAGCGCAGGATTTGAATTTTACGTGACTACTTATACTGGGATGTACCTGATTTCCACATGAATAATAAATCCAAGGCACCCTCCACTCAATGTTTAAAAGCAGATTATTATTTTGATAGAGCTGTAGAGTAATTCTACTTTTAAAAGCCAATGCTTTTCCTCATTCTGAGGCATGTGTTTCCTTTTAATAATATTGCATAGTTATATTTTAATATTTTTGTTTCACTTACATTTTTGTTTAATGATTTAATCATGCAGTTTCAAACTTTGATCAGACTCCAAGTAGTCAAGGATACAACTTGTCAGCACTCACCTCTACTATGGTCATATTTTTTTGGTTGGCTGCAGATAAACGATCAGCCTTCCTAATTTTACTTGTAGCTTCTTTTAGCAGATCTCGAGCATCATCAACTTTGGTGTAGTAGTTCGATAGCTTGTCCTGGACCTCATTTTTGAGATCCTCATTTTTCTCACTGGGCTCACCAAATAATTTCTTCACCTTGTCCAAAAGATCTTCTGCATTCCTGCAACATATCGTCAGCCATGAAGGCAATTAATTCATGTTCCCTACATAGAATAATCTGAATATTCTTAATTACATGATGGCTGATGAAAAGCTCTAAATGAGCCAGCAATGTAGGCCAGAAAGCATCCTGGGCTGCATCAAGAGAAGCTTGGTCAGCAGGTCAGGGGATGTGATTCTGCCCCTCTACTCTGCTCTTGTGAAACCCCACCTGGAGTACTGCATCCAGCTCTGGAGTCCCCATCACAAGAAGGACATGGACCTGTTGGAGAGGGTCCAGAGGAGGGCCATGAAGATGATCAAAGAACTAGAACACCTCTCCTATGGGGACAGACTGAGATCTGGAATTGTTCAGCCTGAAGAAGAAAAGGCTCCGGGGAGACCTCACTGCAGCTTTCCAGTACTTGAAGGGGGCCTATAAGAAAGCTGTGGAGGGACTTTTTAAAAGGGCTTTGTAGTGACAGGAGTAATGGCTTCAAACCAGAAGAAGGTAGATTGAGATTAAAAATTAGGAAGAAGTTTTTCACTATGAGGGTTTTGAGACCCCAGAACAGGTTGCCCAGGGAGGTTGTAGATGCCCCATCACTGGATGTGTTCAAGACCAGACTGGATGAGGCTTTGAGCAGCCTGGTCTAATGGAAGGTGTCTCTGCCCATGGGAGGGGGGTTGGAACTAGATGATCTTTAAAGGGCCCTTCCAACCCAAACCATTTTATGATTCTATGATTCTATGAAATGAAATAAATTAAATCTCAAAGTAACTTTCAAAAGAACACTTGCTTAATAAAATGAAATGACAGTTGTTCTTAAGCCCTTTCTTAAAGAGGTGTTTAAATGCCGCTAAGGTCCTATCTATGAAGTAGAAAATATTCAGAGATTACCCATTGAAGACTGTTTTGTCTTTTTGCTTTATTTTTGTTTTGGTTTTTTTTTTGTGTTTTTGTTGTTGTGGTGGTGGTTTGTTTGTTTGTTTTTGTTTTGTTTTGTTTTTTGGTAAGTTGCCATACTTAAGATCCAACTAGTAAAGTGAGGTTTTCTGAAATATTTCAACTTGACAAAAAGATTTCCTTCATTCACATTAATGTGACACGTGACACAATGTGGTTTTCTACCTTGAAATGAGGGAGATACATAGATACGCCTGACTGAAAGCTGTCTTTGAACAGACAAACTGCTTTAGCTAGGCAAAAATAAAAAATACTTTCTGTGAAATAAATAATCCTCAGGATCCTTGAATTTATGACTTCTAGTAGCCAAATAATCTTGCTTATCTAAAATAAATACTGGAATATTTCAATGGGATTTGGCAACACAGAAATAGAAAGTTTCTAAGTGTCTGCTTTTGGCAGGGGATGCAGTATTTATTGATCATCAGAAAACTGCTGCACCCAGTTTTAAAGGACTGGAGTACTGGAGTCTTTATGACCGGTCATTTGTCTCTCTCATGATACCAGGCCACTGAATCAGATTCATGTAATGCAACATGTTTTGGTTTGAGCTAGAATAAACCTAAATCTGTTCAGTGAATTTACTTTCCATTCTCTTCTAGCTAAGTGCACTTTCTGAAGTTAACAGCATATTTTCACAGAATCACCAATTTCTGAGGCTGGAATAGACCTCTAAGATCATCGAGTCCAGCCGATGACCCAACACCCTGACATCAGCTGGACCATGGCACTGAGCACCACATCCAATCTTCCCTCAAACACCTCCAGGGATGGCAACTCCACCACCTCCCCGGGCAGTCCATTCCAGTGTCTGATCACCCTTTCCGTGAGGAAGGGCTTCCTAAGATCCAGCCCAACCCTCCCCTGGTGCAGCTTCAGGCCCTGCCCTCTCATCCTGGCACTGGTTGCCTGGGAGAAGAGCCTGACCCCCACCTGACCACAGCTTCCCTTCAGGTAGTTGGAGAGAGTGATGAGGTCCCCCCTGAGTCTCCTCCAGGCTGAACAACCCCATTATATTTGATATAAAGCTAAGGGATCATAAAGTCCAAGCTTGCTTCTTCAATCACCAGCATCTGAGAAGGACTCAATCTTTTCTGCCTTTGATCCTGTTCTGTATGATCCTGGATCCAGTTCCAGAATCCAGCCTCTGAATCTGTTTCCCATCTGTCACTAAGTCCAGTCTGGGAATTCCCCAGTGCCTACTCCACAGCATCAGCAGTGATGGTGATGTAATTGCCATCAGGGGCTTGAGTTTTACATTAGTTTGTATATATTTGCATATATTCCATTTTATTATGATTACTTTCATTAAAGCTGTTTTAGCTTGTTTTTCTAATCCATAAGTTTCTCTCCCTTTTTCCCTTTTTCTTCCCCTTTGGGAGGGGTGAGGGGTTAATGGAGAGCAATCTATCATTTCTCTAGTGGTCAGCCCAGACCTAAACCTTGACACAACACTACAGTGTTAATGAAATGATATGACAAGGACAGGGGAAAAAAAAAAAAAAGGGACAAAAAAAAACCCCTTCCAAAATGATGCTTTAAAGATAAAGAAAATTCCTAGGTAAACAGGAATCTGTAAGAAAGAGAATACCCACAGAATAAATCTATTGCACTTCTACCTAGAAAAGATTAAATTTTTCTTCGTGTGTCATGGCAGTGGCTGAAGAAGCTGTGTGGAAAACAAGAACTGTATTTTCTGAAAAACACTGTATTTTGGCCTGCCCATAGTCAGTTCCATTAGAAACTTTCTAAAATCAGACACAGAAATAAGTGCACATAAAAAAAAGATGTCTGAGAGGTGAAAAAGATATTCTGCTACTGGGCATAATTTAGATGAAGGACCTGAACTGGAGCCAAGGAGAGCCAAATTGTTACCTTAGCTTTGGGGTTTTCTGAGATGGATGTTTTTTCCCAACTGTCCTGCCTTTGATTTTGATGAAAATAAATATTCACATTGTGAATCTTCAACTTCTGGGAACAAAATATTTAATCAAAAATTAAATCCCAGTATTGACATCCTGTCACAGAAGTGTAGAAAGGAATTCAGAATTTCTTAGATAATTCCTACATCATTCCTTGTATAAGCAGCTACTGCCTTAACACTTCTTCCAAATTCTGATACACTTAGAATCACAGAATCATAGAATGGTAGGTGTTGGGAGGGACCTCTGCAGGTCATCGAATCCAACCACACTGCCAGCACAGGATCACCCAGGGCAGCCCACACA
Organism: Megaceryle torquata; assembly: GCA_024611175.1. Taxonomy (NCBI): domain Eukaryota; kingdom Metazoa; phylum Chordata; class Aves; order Coraciiformes; family Cerylidae; genus Megaceryle; species Megaceryle torquata. The sequence continues at coordinate 310 of JANIJG010013575.1, read as the reverse complement.
GGAACAGATCCATGTGGGTCTGGAAAGTCTCCAGAGAAGGAGACTCCACAACCTCTCTGGACAGCCTCCTCCAGTGCTCTGTCACTCTCACAGTGGAGAAGTTTTTCCTCATGCTGAGGTGGAACTTCCTGTGTTTCAGCTTACGACCATCACCTCTTGTCTAATCACAAGGCACCACTGAAAAGAGACTGGCCCCTTCTACTTGACACCCACCCTGCAGATACTTGTAAACATTCTCAGTCTTCTCTTCTCCAGGCTAAACAGCCCCAGGGCTCTCAGCCTTTCCTCATAAGAGAGATGTTCCAGTCCC
>JANIJG010013574.1:11895-35313 GCA_024611175.1 Megaceryle torquata | reverse complement strand
GATATTGATAAAATCTGCTACAAATACTCAGTCGCATTTTTCTCTACTTACATGAGAGATCTCACACTGCCTATGCTAAGACATCTAATCCTTTTTCAAGATAATTAATTTTGTAAATGTTCTTCTCTTTTGCCTTGTCTTGCTATAGAAAACAAATTCCAGTTTCCTATACAATTACCAAAAAATCATATTTTCATATTTCACAAAACAAACAAACAAAACAACAAAACCCACACTGACCATGAAACACACATTCACCATAAAAAACAGCAACTGGGTTTTCTTCCACTGAAAAACTCAGACAGTAATACTTGTATTTTATATAAACAAAATTATCTGCAAAGAAAGTAGATGACATAGCATGCCCACCTGAGCTTCAGTGGACTCAAATACATACTTTTGCCTTTTCAAGAGCATCTTTCAACTACAGAAAAGAGGATAACTTTATGTTTTCCATTTCTCCATTGGAACGTTTACCTCTTACCTTGTCTGACTATGTAGCTAACAAAATCTCTAGTCTGACAGCTCTTCTCATTACACAGAAAAATTTGCCTTTAAGTATAGGGGACAGGTCATAGGAATGCTCACTGGATTGCAGTGTCAGGTTCACCTTTGCTAATACTTTCTCAGTCCGAAAGTACTTTTGGAGTACATAACAGTCCAACTGTAGAAGATGATCTTCAAATACCAAGAGTGACATGGTCCTTCCTGTCTGAAAACGGTATGACCTTATAGGTAGTCTACAGAATTTTCTCTTCTGTTCTGTCTTTCTGTTTGTTCTCTAAGCGTATGTATTTGGATTTCCTGCTGCATATTGACAAACCATCGTCAGCTGGTGGGACACAGAGTTTATTCCACATAACATGCAAAAGAAAGAACAGTTAGAAAAGTATTTTGGACATGAAATGTTTGTTCCTCTTCAGTAAAAGAAGTGGTTGTCTACCAACATTTGAGTAAAGATTTAAACAATCAGATCCCCATATAAAAATACATATTAATGCAACAAATTTATTGTTAAAAAGCTGCAGTACCACTGTAGTAGTAGACCAAATTTTATCAATGTATAGACAAATCATTTAATGGATTTGCCTCTCTGGATGTTTAGGTTAAGAATAAATTTTTTGGCCATTGATAACAGTACTACACAATGAGGACATGCAGCATCTACAATGGAGGTGAATTAAAACTTCTTCAGTTTACACATACTTAAACATAGGAAGAAGAAAAAATGTATTTCAGTTGTAAAGTAAGGAGCAGCAATAGTCTGGCTGGACTGAGAGCATGCAGGCACTTGAAACATGCTTAAAGTAGCACAGTGTGGGCTCTGTATCCCTTCTTCAGTAATTGTACTACTGAACACAAATCAACAGTAATATAGTTCCAAAACTCTACAATATGAATCCACACATCACATAGTCATGAATCCTTTCCCATGCAGAACTGACCTGTGAGTACTATGATTTCTCTGATATGAAAGCGGTAACTACAGAGCTGTCCTAAGTGGACTGAGGATGCATCTAGAATACCTGTTGGATCACCTAAGGCACATGGCCCCCACTCCTCATCTTCCTCCAGACACCAAAATTAAACTCACAGTCATTCCTGTATATAGTCATACTCAAGACATCTTTAAATGGGAACAGGAATGCAGAGAGGTAAGAGGAAAAAGGAAAAGGAACTCAAAAAATCAGTCAAGACTGATAAACACAAGCATTCTGCTTTCTAGTGACTGTGCACTGTCTGTGTGCTGCTCCTGACAGAGCTTGTGGGCAAAGCACAATTTTAAATATTTCCCTTAAATTTATCCCCTTACTTCTTTATATTTTTTACTGAGCAGTCACTGACAGCCTCATGTGATACCCTGATTTAAGGACCAAATTCACTTGCTCATACATAGATGTCTTGTTCTGTCAAACATAGTTGAAGGTATCCCATCTGGTTCCCACCTGCTACTCCAGCAGATCATAGGTTTCATACAGATGTCCTATCTGCCAACAACACCTGAATGCTCAAAGTACCCTAGTGTATCTCAAACAGTACTTACTCATTTTCACTCAGAAGTGAAAATGGAAGCAATTGAGCCTTAAGTGACATTCTTTATGGGCTGTTAAATTTTAGATCCCATTTTGATGATTCCAATGAGGACCAGACAGCTGAAAGTTAGGCCTTACAACATATAGTAGTCTCCTATATCCATAGCAATAAATACAGTAATTATAATTTATAAACTTATATAGGATTATCAACTTTACTGTGTTAGTCATAAACCACAAACATATTTTAGACTGCAAATTAAATTAGGCAAGAATATTTCCAGTGGAAGCATTTTTCTGCCTTCAAATACATTTGACTGACAATGTTTGCCTCTAGTTTTGTATTGTTTAGCTGGGACATTTTCTAAGGGAAATCTAATTCTTTAGAAAATAGCAAAGGACATTATATAAAAAGAGTTTGAAAAATCAGGACTTTGGACAATGCTAGAAATAAACAGAAGTCAGTAAATGAGGCAAACAAAATACAGAAGATATTTAATATCATGGGTTTGGTATTGATAAGGATAAACAACAGCTGAGCCTAACTGCTCCTATATGCACAATGGAAAATGAGAAGCACATGAAAAAATTGGATATTGAGAAGCAAATAAAACATGTTCATTTTTTTAACAGTTTTACACTTAATGAGTGTGCCATATTTTAACAAATAAGTGTAAAGTGTGTGACCAAGTAGTATTCTGTTTACCAGCATGTTTACAGTCTTATACAGAATACTGGTTTCAGAACAATATCACTTATTTATTGTTACACAGGTATCTCTGTACTTTTATAAAAATCATAAAGTGTGCTAGCAAATTCTGTATAATACTATTTATATCCTAACAATGTGGGAAAATATCAGTATTTTTCTGTAGAATTCTTGGTTTATCAAGAGTATTTTAATTGCTCTTTTCAGAAAATGGGAGCATTTGCATATCTATGGCAAGATGTCAGTTTAAGACATATCAAGTCAAGCTATGTGAGTCATACCATGTCAGAATACAAAGCACAAAGCAACTTTAAGTAAATGCTGCAACCTGACATTATATGTCAGAATCAGATACATCATTACCAAGGTAATCCAATCTATGACAACTTCATTATCTAAAATTTTCAGTGCAGAAAAAACATGTTAGCTATGGATTGCAAATACTGTAAGTGATTTATTTGTTATTCTCAGAACCACCCTTGTATTGAGGGAGGTAGATTTTTCTTTACACAAATAAACTATTTACAATGAAACAGTAAGATATAATACTGAGATAACATACATGAAAAATTTTCAGGATCAGCAATGTGACACTAGAATAGATGTACTTTTTAAAAAAACTTAGCAATTGTGCATAGTCAAATACAGTCTTGCCTTAATAATTCATTAAAATATTCATAGAGAGTTGTTTTGGGGGGGTCATTTAAGTTTGGCTGCTATTTTAGGTACCTACAATCTGTTTATAGAGACTCTAAGGCATCCAAGATTAATTAGAAATCTAAAATCATAATACCTTGTTGCCTTTCTTAGGCCCCATTGTCTTCATAGAAAACAAAGGCCCCTAATTTGGTCACCTGTATAAATGTTTAAGCATCTCCTAATATCTTTTGTGATGATTTGTTGGTCCTGAAGGAAGATCTTTCTTGTTTTTCTATTAAAATTATCAGACTTTACTAAGAAAAGTACTGTATATAGTATGTAGGAATAATCTTATTCAAACATTTCATATAGCATGCTTCCAACAAAAATGCCTTTTTGTATGAATTTAAAGACCTTAATTTGTGACAGTGAGTGCTGAGTACATTGCAAAAGCCATTTCTCCAGTTAGACAACCAAGGTAAAAATCTATATACTTCTTTTTAAAAAAACCTAGCATGAATGCTCACGGTTTAACTACTTGCTTGAGATATTTTTTACAATTCTAGCCATTTCAGAAAGAAAAATTCTGGGAATCCTTCACAAAGGCTCTTTTGTGAAGTGAAATTTGAAGATGTCCTAATGGAGTAACCTCGAATTAAGAGAGAAAGTGAGAAAATATTCTTCCTACACTTTGTTTGCTTGCCTGTTTTGGTTAAGTTAGTTCAGCTGATCATTTGGATTATTTATTTTTTATTCACTATTTGGCCCATTTAGTAGTCATAAATTTGGGTTTGTTAGAGCACTGTAAATCTGAAGACGGGTATGAATTCAACAGCAAAAATTAATCAAAAGGACAATTCACACAACTAGATCCATGTTTTAGGAAATTTCCACTCTATGAGTATGACAAGCTTAATAACTGTAGCATGGCCAAACTCCTTGAATGTTAAACTGTTTAAGTGTAGTGTTTCCCAAGGCTGCAGAAGTTAGTGTTAGGCAGAAAAATGCAGCAAAATGCTGCTCAGGTTAACTGAAGTGACTGGTTTAACAATGCTGGAGTTACTGCAAAAAGGGGGAAGAATCATAAAGGGCTAAAGCTAGCTGGTTTTTTATAGGAGAGATGCTTAGAGGTGACAATTACAATGGATCTTGTTTTGTTTGTTATTTAGGTTATTGTTAGATTCTTGATTCCCTCGGTATGACTTACCAATGCACATGCCTCAAATCCCATCTCAGACTGCATTGTTGTATTCGTGTTCCTTGTTAACACTATAAAAATTAACCGACTCTTTTATCTGGGTACATCTGGGACATGTGCCTATACCTTGCACAAACTGCTTGTCCTGTTGAGTGATGCTTACTCCCACTGACGTCTGCTGTGATAAGATGGAATGAGTCACACTAGGTGTTTGTAAAGGTTAACAAGTAATATATTCAGAGCTGCAGATAAATCACGATGCCCTTCTATGTGGCAGATGCTACAGAGCAAATTGCTAAGAAAATACCTAAAAGTAGGTAAATAAATAGGTAGAATCAGAAGCTCTAAAATAACTTCAAAGTTGCACTTTCAGAAAGCCGAGCATTATCTCTGCACAAAAAAGTGACACTGTGAACAACCACTAAATATTACTTCATTTTTAAGAATCTGGATACACCATAGAAAACCCACTTATTTAGTGTCTTGTGACTGTCTGCTGACAATGTTAAACACTGTTGACTTCATGATTTTGCAGCTTTTACACTATGCCAGATGTGTGCTCTCTCTAGAGGACTTGCTACCCGAGACAAAACAACATAGAATCATAGAATTGTCTGGGTTAAAATAGACCTCTAGAGGTCATCTAGTCCAATCCCCCTGCTGAAAGCAAGACTATCTTCAACTAGAGCAGGTTGCTCAGAGCCTCATCAAGCCCCACCTTGAATGTCTCCAGGGATGGGGCCTCAACTGCCTCCCTGAGCAACCCGTTCCAGTGTTCTACCACTCTCGTGGTAAAGAACTTCTTCCTTACATCCAATCTAAATCCACTCTTTTCTAATTTAAAACCATTGCCCCTCGTCCTTTCACTACAGGCCTTTTGTGAACAGGCCCTCTCCGGTCTTTTTATAAGCTCCCTTAAGGTACTGGAAGATGGCTATTAGGTCTCCCTGAAGCCTTCTCTTCTCCAGGCTGAACAATCCCAGCTCCCTCAGCCTGTCGTCATAGGAGAGATGTTCCAGCCCCCTAATCATCTTTGTGGCTCTCCTCTGGACCCGCTCTATCAGGTCCATGTCCTTCCTGCACTGAGGGCTCCAGAGATAAATGCAGTATTCCAGGTGAGGTCTCACCAGAGCAGAGTAGAGCGGTAGAATCACCTCTCTCAATCTGCTAGCCACACAATCCTTTAAATTGGCCTTCTGGGTTTCAAGCACACACTGTCTGCTCCTGTCCAGCTTCTCGTCTATCAGCACCCCCAAGTCCTTTTCTGCAGGGCTGCTCTCTATTGCCTCTTCCCCAAGTAATAATGATTCTGATCTATCTCCCTGCCCCTCTGCTACAAGAGTCAAAGTGACAGTCAAAATACAGTTTCCCTCCCTCCCGTCACTACAGATGACTCCACAGAATCAAACTTAAGACATTGCCTAGCCAAATTCTAGTTCTTACCATTTCATTCTGTCAATGAAGCATTTTCCTTAGGTTTCGACAAGTATGTTACCCAGTCTCCTTCCTATAAGAAGTCATATAGTTCTGCCACTATTGTACATGTCATTACATTCCATCCTTGCGTTAGTTCTATTCATTAATGAAATACTAGCTTTAACTCTCCTCCATCCTTTCCTGACATGGACTAAAGGACATATAGTCAAGGCTTTGGACTTTCTATGCTGATGTAATGGCCCATAGAAAATTATTGCAAACTGCTAGGCATCTGTTCTCCAAAGTAAGGTCATCAGTAAACTCTGAGTGAAAGGAAGAATGTTTACTACACATTCCCATATGTTAATTCTAATATACTAAACACCTTGCATTTCCTATTGGTTGGGTCTAGACAGGTCCCTTTACAGTCTAGGAAAGTATTATGTCACTCTTATGTTTCTATCACTGAGGCTGTCTAAAATTGTTCTTCTGAGGCACCCACTTTCTCTACTGATTGGACAGGGAGTGCATCTGTTTAGCTAAGGTGCTATGAATCAGGCTGTCAAGCCAGCAGTCCATTCATCAGACAGTGCAGTATTTACTTCTGGTGTAGATTTTACATTTCAAAATGCTGACTACTTATAGTGAATAGAAAAGCTTTTACCTGTACAATTATAGTATTCTATATTATTACAATATTGTATATTTTTACAATTATTCTATATTATTACAATAAAACATTCTAGATTAACCAATCATTATAAATCTGTACATGAGCTATACTGAATCATTTGTGGGTATTGTTGAAGCCACAATTGGCATCAGTGTTTAGCTTAAAATGAGTTTCAGTAAATCAAGGTAAATGGCTATCATTTTTATAGTCATATTTAGGACAGCTTTGTTGCTCGGTGCTATTGGTGCTTGGTGTTTCAAGGTGTTTCTGATCAGTCTATCTTTATAACTTTAGGCAACACATGTTGGACTGCACTTTAGTACTTCCTCAATATCCTGCAAATAATGTGATATTGTTTTAATACAATATGTGAATTTATGTAAATTAGATATAGAAGTAGCATGGGTAATATTTCTACAGAAAAATGCTGCATTTTTCTTAATGTTTTTTACATATTATTACAGAATACAACCAAGCTAAAATTGTATTAATACAATTTAGTGTAATGTATGTGTTGCTTTATATACACCATAGTTTTTAGAGAAAGTAAAGAATTTTTTTCAGAAATATGTGTTTCATTTTTTTAGTATTCAGAATAGATATTTCAGAAGTTTTATCCTGAAATTGTAACTGAGTCATCTATGGTAAGCATAAATTAAATAAATAATTGTTTGAGCATTCTTAAGAAGACAAATGTAACTGGATTACTTGCACTTTTGTAAAATCACAGGGTGATAAACCATTTATAATCTCTTACAATCCATTGACATAGTCCCTTCTCCTTCCATGGAATTTTCCAGTCTTCTCCATGTTCAAGCACTTTCTTGCTATTAAATGCTACTTTGTGCTGTTCCCCCAAAGGTCTGATTCTGAGAAGGATGAATTGTTCTACCAAACTAGAAACAACCAAAAGACGAAACTTTGCTCCAGTACAGTTAAAAGTGTCATCTTTTGGCATATTATTTCTTGACATACAGATTGATGGAACCTTGCAGAATACGCTAGAAAAGCATTTTCAAGGGCCTGTCCCAGTCATACTAATCCTGAGTCATCATAGCCAAGATCCTTGAATAGATGGATCCTTATCTTCTTTAAATTAAATCTTTCAGATTTGCTTCATTTCAAGAAAACTTGGTCTTGCACATTTGTTTGACATTTTCAGGAATATCTAAGCCCTACTTTCAAAAGTTACTACTCTAGAATCAGGAGGAAGGCCAACAATGCAGACATCACAATGGGAGTCTGCTATAGGCTACCCAACCAGGATGAAGAGGCTAATGAAATACTTCATAAGCAGTTGGGAGAGATTTCACCCTTGTTCTCATGGGGGACTTCAAATTACCAGAGTTCTGCTGGAAATACAGTATAGCAGCGAGGAAACAGTCCCAGAGGCTACTGGACGGTGTGAAAAATAACTTCCTGACACAGCTAGTGAGGAAGCCAACTAGGGAAGGCATCCTCCTGGACCTGCTCCTTGCTACCAGAGAAGGACTCGTGGGGGATGGAGGCCACCTTGGGTATAGTGATCACAAAATTACAGGTTTTGATTCTTGGAGTAAGGAGGGAGATAGCAGAACTTCCACTTTGGACTTTGAGAAGGAAAACTTTGGCCTGCTCAGGAGACCAATGAACAGTGTCCCTTCGGACAGAGTCCTCAAAAGTAAAAGAGTCCAGAAAGGCTGGACATACTTCAAGAAGAAAGTCTTTAAGGTGCAGGAGCAGTTCATCCCCATGTCCCAGAAGATGAGCTGGTGGGGAAGAAGGCTTGACTGGCTGAGCAGAGAGCTTTGGCAGGAACTTGGATAGAAAAGGGGAGTTTATGGCCTTTGGAACTGGGTGCAGGCCACTCATGAAGACTACAAAGATATAGTGAAGCTATTAGTAGGACCAAAGTCCAGCTAGAACTCAACATGGCTACTGCTATCGAAGACCATAAAAAATGTTTCTATAAATATATTAACAACAAAAGGAGGAGTAGGAAGAATCTCCATCCTTTATTGGATGCAGGGGGAAACATAGTGACCAAGGATGAAGAAAAGACTGAGGTATGGAATGCCTTCTTTGCCTCAGTCTTTAGCAGTAGAAATAGTTGTCCCCTGTCTACCCAGCCCCCTGAACTGCAAGACGGGGACAGGGAACAGAATGAGACCTCCATGATCAAAGAGGAAATGGTCAGTGACCAACTACACCACTTAAACACAAACAGGTCTGTGGGGCTGGATGGATTATAGCCAAGAGTACTGAAGGAATTGCAGATGTGCTCACCCATCCACTTTCCATCATTTATCAACATTCCTGGCTCACCAGGGAGATCCCAGTGGACTGGTAGTTAGTGATGGTCATCTATGAAAAGGTCCAGAAAGAGTATCCAGAGAACTACAGACCTATCAGTCTTGACCTCAGTGCCAGAGAAAGGTTATGGAACAGATCATCTTGAGTTCCGTTATGTACCATATATAGGACAACCAGAGATCAGGCCCAGCCACCACAGGTTCATGAAAGGCAGGTCCTGCTTGATGAACCTGATCTCCTTCTACAACAAGATGATCCACTTATTGGATGAGGGAAAGGCTGTGGATGTTGTTTTTCTGGACTTTAGTAAAACCTTCCACACTGTTTTCCACAGCATTCTCATGAAAAAAATGATTGCTCATAGATAAGTATATGCTTTACTGGATTAAAAAAACCCCAAACTGTCTGAATGGCTGGGCCCAAAGAGTGGTGGTGAATGGAGTTAAAACCAGTTAGTAGCCAGTCACAAGCAGTGTTCTCTAGGGAGCAGTACTGGGGCCATTTCTGTTTAATATCTTTATCAACAATCTGGACAAGGGGATCAAGAGCACCTACAGTAAATTTACAGATGACAGCAAGTTGGGTGGATGTGTTGATATGCTTAAGGGTAGGGAGCCTCTCCAGAGGGACTTCGACAGGCTGGATTGATGGGCTGTGGCCAACGGTATGAGGTTCAAGAAGGCAAAGTGCTGAGTCTTGCATTTGAGCCACAACAGACCCATGCAATGCTACAGGCTTGGGGAATAGTGGCAGGAAAGCTGCCTGGTGGAAAAGGAGCTGGGGCTACTGATAAATAACCATCTAAATATAAGCCATCAGTGTGCCCTGGTGGCCAAGAAGGCCAAGAGCATCCTAGCTGGTATCAGAAATAGTGTGGTCAGCAGGACTAGGGAAGTAATCATACCCCTGGTACTTGACACTGGCAAGACCGCATCTCAAATACTGTGTTCAGTTTTGGGCACCTCACTACAAAAAAGGACATTGAGGTGCTGGAGAGAGTCCAGAGAGCGGTAACAAATTTGATGAAGGGTCTCGAGTACAAATCTTATGAGGAGCAGCTGAGGGAGCTGGGGTTGTTTAGTCTGGAGAAAAGGAGGCTCAGGGGACACCTTCTTAATATCTACAGCTGCCTGCAAGGTTATAGAGAGGTGGGTGCTGGTCTCTTCTTCCATGTAACAAGCAATAGGACAAGAGGAAATGGCCTCAAATTATGCCAAGGGAGGTTTAGGCTAGATATTAGAAAATTTTTTTTTTCACTGAAAGAGTTGTTAAGCCGTGGAACAGGCTGCCTAGGGAAGTGGTTGAATCACCATCCCTGAAGGTGTTTCAAAGACATATAGATATGGTGCTTCAGGATATGGTTTAGCAGTGGACTTTATAGAGTTAGGTTAACAATCACACTTGATGATCTTAAAGGTCTTTTAGCACATAAAGGATTCTATGGTTCTATATTAGCCTTAATGACATGCAGGTACCTGAGTGTTTCCACAAGATAAACACTTTCAATTATTGAGAAAACAAGAATCTTAAAAAAATTGTTGCAGGTGCTTTTCATGGGAAAAAAATGGATCAAGTGGAGAAAAATGAGCAAAGGAAAAGTAATCTTCTAGAGCTGACTAACCTACTACTTTACCCAAGAATCAATAGCCTGTTAAAGTGGTTCCTTTTCTTTCTTTTATTTATATTTTATATATGAGGAAAAAAAAAGCAAACTTGGATAGTTAGATATGTACTGCTTAAATAACTATCTACAGTTGAGCTGTGTCACTGAAAATAGTATTTGTTTGGCTGGGGTTTTTTTAAATCATTTCATTATTATATTACGTTATTTATGTCTATAAACAAATGCCAGCCAGATAAATTTGTTAACTGCTAACTTAAGGCTAAACAGACTTGGGCTTGCCTCTTTGAGGAGAGAGTTGATTCCATGAAAGAAAAACAAAACAAAACAAAACCAAGAAAATAAGAAAACAAGAAATAGGCACTTTGATCACCCATTCTGGAGGAAGAGGGCTAAAATAAATGTTGTATCTTTTAAAAACCTGTCTCTCATTCTTGTTCCCATCATAGCTGCTTTGAGCAGGTCATTTTAGGCTATCCCTTTGCTCCTTTTAACCCAGGATATTTTTGTTGCTGTATACTCTTCTGTCATGCTTCAGCTTGTGCCCTGAACTACCATCCACAGAACTTGCTCCATTACCTTGATCATGCAGACAGATGAATAGGGTAAAAACAGTAACATATCATTCTGTAATTTAAATAGTCACATGATAGGCTGCCTGTAATATCTGAAACAAAATTAATAGTGATTTTGCTTTTTTCTTTCTGAAGTATCTATGGATCCTGTTCCAGGACTAAGTCTCAGGGTTCAAATAGATATAAAAAATATTTTAATCTAAATAACTTAAAAGACTTATAAATCTATAATTTTCACAAACTGTAAAAAAAAAAATCTGGAGGTGAAAAAAAGTTTTTGGGGTCGAACTCCATCAGCAACAGCTCATCACCTTTTGATGAATTGCAATTTTTGGTCATGGATTTCTGTGCACCTGTACTTTAAGACAAGGCCCTCAATAAATATCAGTACAACTAATTCTGCTAATTTTGACACTATCATCTACACCTCTTTCCATTTTCTTTTTCTTAAGTCCCTAAATATATGTCCACAGGAGATGGGGCAACAGAATGCCTCATTAATTTGCCTTCAAAGGACAGGTTCATAGAAGACCTAAATGGTAAATTGAATATAATTGCTAATTTACAACAGTTACTTATAAAGAATAGTACCTATTAATGTGATTTTATTTTGATTTGTGTCAACTTTTTAACTTAAGCTCATGTTTAAAAAATATACTCATTTATATATAATCTTTTAGCAAATAAATATTTCTCTTTACTTAAAGCTAAAACATACACATCTAATTCATAACACAATTATTTCAACTAACTTATACTAAAGCTGTCTATAATAAAAATTAAAAAATAAAATATAATCCTACAATAAATCATTGCCTTTCCTTTCTCTGGAATACCTTGTGGCAATTAAAACATTCACATTATTCTGAATTGTAGCACTACTCATAAACAAAATACAGTAACTTTCAAAAGTGCTAATCAGGCTTTGGGTTTCCTTTTATGAAAGGCAGTGACCATACTTCCATAACATTTAACTAGTTTTCATTTAAAAGCCATTCTAAAAAGTATTTTTTTTTCTTTTAATAATAGTGTACAAAAGCAATCCACATCAGCAGTTTAACATTCTAAGTGAAGCAATCAATTTGAATGACAATCTGTTATTTATCAATAAAATATATTAGCTAATGAAATCAACATTTCTCCACAATATTACAGTCACATCTCAGTAAGAGACTTAACTGAGACCTCACAACCTTTAGATACACTTAAATATGTGTATGGCTAAATCAGCAGTAAGCAAAGTGTTTGAAGTATATCAAGGTCAAATGAAATAGCTGCATAACTAGAAGCTATGAAAAAATTAAAAAAAAAAAAAAAGACAAAGATTAATCACTAGTCATTTCTTTTGTGGGTAGAGAGAAGAGAATATAGTTATTTGACAGCTTTTATTTATCCCAAGTCTAGAATTAAGAAACACACATTTTTTTAGAGCATTTGTTCACTAGATCAGGGAATCTATTCCTTTATATGGATATACATGTCACAAAGCAGTATTCATAAAACATGTACTGTGATAATGAAAATAGAAACACAAATATATTGTGTAAAGGCATAGTCAGAGTCAATTTACTGTTGCAGAAAACTATTTTATTATATTTGATTCAGAACTAGATAAACAATTTCCATCTTCATTACACTATGGAATTTTCATGGCTGATTTCCAGGTTACAAAACCTTTATATCAAGACCTTAAAAATGTGATAAAAATAAAAATATTCATGTATAATTTATATAACAAAAAGCTTTCAGACTCATGATACTTTAAAACCACCAATTTAACACACTTTAATTAGAGCTTTGCTTGATATCCTGAGAGACAAGTCAAGCACTGAAGGAGGAAAGAAATACCATGAACCTATATGAAAGAACATGTGACACTCCTAAAAAAAACACCACAGTAAGACAGCATACCTGTGAAAGTGTTTGCGTATCCAACAGCCCAGAGAAACAGGATTGTCATTGCTAATTACAGGCCACGGATCTTATGCTAACTGCCTTCCATTAACTCTGAAGGGACCCATTCAGGCCTGTTAGTTTTGTTATCAACTTGCTGGGTGGACTAAGTATGGCACCATGTGTCTCTTGTTACCACATACAGTTTAAGGGTGGGATAACAACAATGGCTTTGAAAATATGGGCACCACTTGAACAAAGAAGCCACAGAGCAACTAACAATGCACTGATGGGTCATTATTCAGTATAGAAAAAATGCGCCTGTGAAAAGACAAAATTGCTACAAATTGCCTTGAAATTCAACTGCCTTATAAAAGGACAAGATGTTGAACTTAGGGATGAGTAAGCATAGGGACATGTTTATTTCAGCTCTGGGTCTTCTTGTTGTAGAGCTCTTAGACATGATTACTTGAATTGTGGTGACTGAGAACATGAAGGACTCTTGTCATCACTGCTAATTGCACAGATTATCTCTGTGGTGTTTGGGTATTCACAGCTAATGTTAAGCAGTGATGGTTTTAAATATGTAATGATCATGGTTGATAATGAGAACTAACATTTGCATGAAATGTATTGTCAATGAGTACCAGTCTAGAAAAACTTGGTTTTACCATTACAGGTGTGATTTCTCTCTCTCTCTCTTTTTTTAAATTTTATTTTATTTTATTTTTAAAACATGCCCATTGCCTAATTCTAAATGTTACGCATAGTATATGTATGTACATGCATACATGCACATAAGTTCAGGTGCTACAAATCCTTCATTCCTAAAAGCAAGATACATTGGTAGGGAAATGAAGGAAAGCTGGTCCTTGTTGTGTTTCTACATGGTAAAGAATGAGTGAGCTCCAAGAAAAACATTTGCTGTATGTGAAAGAAGGATTCTTGTAATTCTCATGAATGTCTAAGAAAAATTTTTGTTTCAGTAACACTTGGATCAGTTGTGAAATCAGTCATGCAGCTTTTCTATAGAACAAGACTGTCCTCACTTTTAAAATATTTCTGACTCTGAGAAACCAGAAGACTAGTTAATATTTGAAGACTATTGTGCATATGAACTATATCTATCATGAGGGAACAGAATCATTATTGGACAGACTTCAGCCACCATAAATCTGAGCATCTTCACTGTTTTCAGAGCAGCTGTGCCAGTTTACCATGGTTATGAGTAGGGTTTAATGATTATAGGACTAATCCTAGACTAAGAAGCTGACAAGGAGTTTGAGACAAAAAAGATATGCCTGTAAGCATGAATGTTCTGACAAAATGAAAATACTTATCTTCTTGCACTACACTTTCTAGTGTATTTTGTCTGAGGTTTTATGATAGTCCTTTGTAATAAATCATCATCCCTTAAAAAGTCAATACATAAGAAGCAGTCCTGCACTGTAGTCCCTCAAGATTCTCCTGAAATATTTTATACTGAAGACTTTGGAATCAGAAATGAGTTTATGTTTCTAAGCAAAGAATTTAGCACAGTCAAAAAATGTAAAAATAATTAATAAATGATAGCAGACTTAAGACATCTTTCCCCTAGTTAGTAAATTTTGATGTGGACAAAAAGCTAATTCTGTTTCCTACAGTGTAATATTTTTCTCATAGTTAACTACTTCAAGTACTTTTTGAAATAAAAGTTAGGTCTTCCACTTTTCTCACATCTAGGGAATCAGTTAGTTATACTATCAAACCAAGTTACCTTGGTATTACCTATCTTTTTTAAAAAGTCATGTTGTTGATTTTTCTCTTATTTCTATTTTCATAACTAATTTCTTCAAAATTTATTCCAAAGGTTTCTATTCTATTGAAATCAAGAGATAGGCTTCTATTTCTCAGGGTTATGGTTTTTTCTATTAATTATGCTACAATATTTATTATTTTACAGACATAATTATAATCCAAGTTTGATAAATCATCCAATCTTATAAAAATTTTAAAATGTGCTATTTTTTTCATTATTCTGCAATGGTGATCATTAACTCTCTTGATCTGAGCACATTAAACTCTGAGTTCTGTTTCCTTCTGAGATGTGGTAATTTCCACTTCTATTCTGTCATTGCCATTATCCATCCTATCTCTGCTCCTGGATATATTTTGTTCTTACTGAAGGTGATGCAAAGTATTAAAAACTTTGATAATATTTTTAATCTCCTTCCAAACTTTCTTGGGTGTTAAGCCCATGTCTAACCTTTTTTTTTACATCCACGGCTAAAAGAATTTCAATGCTAAACAGAGACCAGCAACAGAACTAAGGAGTAACTCACACCAGCTAAGGTAATGAGTCACATGCTCCTTGGAGGAGTCTAACTTTATTAATTATTTGGGACAACCTGATGGCTGCTTAATTTAATTGTTAGCTGACATAAATTTGTCTAAAAGGATTGACAGTTGAATAAACAGGTAAGAACATGGGGAACAGCTGTTAACTTATAAATTTCCTGGTATTGTTAGTTGTGTTACAGTCCTAGATGTCATGGGATCGGGGATCAGTCACTGGATTCAGTGAAATTTGGTGGGTTTTGTAATTTTTTTTTTTTTTTTTTTTTTTTTTTTTTTGTGACCTTCATTAGTCAGCAAATTGGGATGGAAAATCGGTGTAAAATTCCCAGTGTTTCAACTAGATTGCTATGTATTCAAGGAGCTAAAGGGCAGAAAAAAAATCCTTGAGTGTGATATAATTCATCCCCTTTAAGCAAGAATTCCCTGCTGAGTTTCACATGGCCAGCACTACATAGGTATTCAGAAGATTGAATCATATATTTTTAACAACGAATATTAATTTATCTATTGTCATTTATGTATCATAATTATTTAGTTGCTGACAGAAAAGAAACGGTGTTTGGAAGTAGTATAGGAACAGTAAATGCATTTGCTGTTATTAGACATATGAACTGTATTTGTAGTGTTGATATCGCTATATTCAAAGAAGATTTTTCTTTTCAAAGAGAATATTGATCACAATATGCAATGATGGAAGTACTTGAGTAGAAGTTGAGATTGCTTCCACTGTGGTTTGATTTGGTATTTTAAATTTAATCAGGAGAAGGGTTAAGACTGAGGGAATCAACCATATGGAAATTATTAGAGCTTTTCTAATAATTTGACCAAAAATTACAGAAGGGAAATGAGATATTTTGTTCTGGTCAGCATATTGTGATTCTGACAAATGGTGGTCTCCTAAGATTAGCTTTCTTGAAAAAAATTACTACCACCGTAAGCCAACATTTTGTTTCTAGTTATTCAGAGCTTCTCTAAATTAACTTCATTCTTTTCTGAAAGAGGTAGTTTCATCTTCTCAGCCTCAAAATATGGCCACCACTAACCTATGTTTTCCAGTATAGCCACTGAATCCTTATCTGATCATTGTGATCTACTGGATATATATATTATGGGTTCATTAATGCATATTTACACACATTCCACTCAGAGCAGTGCTCAAGAAAAGGGTGATCAGAATTCAAGGTTAACCCATCGGCTTTCTTGCTGCTTAAGTAGCACTTGTACAAACCTCAGGTTTCAGCTCAACTAATTACAGTGGAGAGGTAGGAAACAAGATCAATGGAAGGAGATGTAAAATAGGTCAGCTGCAGTAAATCAACCAATTCCTATGTTGCTTCTTATCTGTCAAGCTGAGAAGTATTGAGTTTAAACCATTTCCCAGCTAGTGGGGAAAGAAGCACTCAGGGTTTCTGAAAGTGTGATGACTATTAGATCCATGTCATACTACCATTAGACGTACAATGTATTCATCCTTTCTACCCCTAAGGAAAAATGGAGTGACACTGGAATAAAGAAATGCAATTGGGGTAGTAAGGTTAGGTTGAGGTTGAACTCAGTGATCTTGAAGGTCTTCTCCAACCTGAGCAATTCTATGATTCTGTAATTAGGATATTTTTCATATATATCTGCTGTTAATTACAGCACCTTTACATGTAAATATAAAATGTCCTGTTCATTAATGGCCTCCCCACACACACCCCTTAGTTGGTTTCAACTCTTTCTTGCAAACTCTCTGTTCACTGATAGATTTCCTCATAGGTTTACGCAAAACATTTGACTGGAACATGTGGATCTAAGGTAACTCCTATTTGAAAATAACAATTAGGTATATTGATGGGGAGTGCTAAAAATAATTAATTAACTGGAGAATATCTGCCACATCGTGCACCATAAATTTTCTTCTGTGCATGCTTTAATTGAAAAACTTATGAGAATTTAAGCAAGGAAAATTGAAAAGCACAGTTAGATAGAAATTGGCGGCTGGGTAAATAACTCAGTAGGAGATCATCCTAGAGATAATGCTAAAAAGTGAATATGTGAATATGAGGCATCAAAATGTTGACTATAGCAATAAGATCTTAAAATCCATTTGATTTTATTACCAGCACTTATCTAGCAGCCTCTCAAGATGTTATCGTGCTTGTGCTGATATAAAAAACATCCTGTTGTAGTCATAATTATACAAACTGTAAGCATAATCAAACTCAATTAAGAATAGTAAATCAAACAGAAAACATGAACAAAACCCTGTAGGTTTCTATAGGACCATGTGTCACAAATAACATATGGTATATACACAAAGAGTCGCTGCAAAACACAGCCTATGGCTAAATCTATACACCTATAAATGTTGATAAATATATAATAACAGTACAAATAAGAATATGCTAACAATTCTTAAGCAAACATATCACCTCAACTACAACAAAAATAAAATCTATTTTCCTGCACTTCAGAAAAGACAGAGCTTCATCTAAGAGTAAATAAATTAGTTATATTTTTATTAATAATAATTGTCCTTACATATGTCACACTTAGTTTTACTGCAGCAAACAGACTCTTACTGTCTTTCTTAACCTTGACTGAGAGACAAAAATTAAAGGAACAAAAGGAAGAAAAGAAACCTCATAATCTGAGATGTAATACCCAGATTATTACTATATTACAATCTCACTGAATTGCTCCCTTCACTGTCCAGTAAGTACCAGAAATCATGCACAGCTTACTGATAGGTCTCTGCTAAATGGGAGAGTATCTCTCTTCCATGCAGTGTATTTCAAGGAGTTATTTATTGTAGAGAATGTCGGTCCTCATATGGTTTATTCAGATATGACAATAATGAGGGTTAAATAAATTCCAGTTTCTATTTATACTACATAGTAGCTCAGCTGGAATCAATTATTTCATGTTGTAACACCAGCACTGCAGATATCAGTCTTCTGGGTTGACCAAAATAATAATTTTTTCTTTCTTATATAAATTTATACTGTTGAACATAATTTAAAGCATATATGCACATAGACATAGCCTGTTTTGTTAGCCATGAATCACTCTTCTAAGGTAAATTTTGGAGAATCCATGTTATACAACTAATTGAGGTGATTACCTCAATTCAAAAGGTATTCAGCATCATAAATTTGTGTCTATTGCTTCCAGAAATGATCTTCTGATTTCATTAGCTTTTAGAATTAGTACTCATCTTTGACTTTAAATAGACTACAAACTCTGTACCTTGCATATAAATGTTCAGTCTGTCTGTTTAATCATTCAGTTTCAGTATTTTGCATGATGCCATATGTTCCTGTGACTAAACAATCTGCAGTTGCTAGCTCTTATTTTTGAGGTCTCTGGGATTTAAAATTTCTCTACCTGGAGTGCTATTCCTTCCATACCCTGATATGCCTCTCAGCTTTACAATTGACAAGGCATTTATATATTCCCTAAAAGATAACATGGATGATGTCATTTTTCCACATGATGATGTTGATTACAGTCACCCCATCACACTCGTTCATAACAGAACCTGCAGGGATACATCTGATTAACTTCTTCCTCTTGTGTAAGCCTATTCCAAAGCCAGCTTTATTTCTATAATGATCTCATCTTGGTGTAAATATATTTACAATATTTCAAAGAGCTATTAAAATTTGCAGTGTCCTTTTTGTTCTCATAAAATTTAATTTTATTTAGCTTTTCTTTTTTTTTTTTTTTTTTAATAAATCAAGATTACATGATGTGGTGGGTTGGCCCTGGCTGGACACCAGGTGCACACCAAAGCTGCTCTATCAATCTCCCTCCTCAGCTGGACAGGATGGAGAAAATATAATGAAAAGCTCATGGGTTGAGATAAGGATAGGGAGAGTTCATTCACCAATTACTGTCATAGCCAAAATAGTGTCTGGTGGGGTTTTGGTAGGGGGGGAGTGGGCTACTGTTGTGGCTCCTATCAGAAGCTTTGAGAAACAATCCTGGCTCCAGGTAAGACCTGTCTCTGGCCAAGGCTGAGGCAATCAGCACCTCTGTGAGAACAGGTTTCTCCCTTTAAATATGTTGGGTAAATTCCTTTGTTTTAGGACTTTTTTTGTTGTTGTTGTTTTGGAGAGGAGTGGGACTGGGTAAAGACAACCATGTGGTCATTGAGGTCAGTAAGGATGGAGTGGGTGAGGCACATTGGAGCCGCCATTCCAGCCCATGGTAAGATGGCAGGCTGAGCCCTTGCAGCCTTTAGTGATCAACACTGGAGAAGAATCCTAACTGCAGTCCATGGAGGGCCCCACACCCAAGCAGGGCACTGCTCCTGAAGTAGTCTGTGACTCTGAGGGGAACCTGTGCTGGAATGGTCTGTCACTGAGAATTACAGCTCATGGAAGAGATCCACACTAGTTGGAGAAGTTTGTGGAAGACTGTGTCTTGGGGGAGGGATGCCACATTTGGTGCAGGGGAGGACTGTGAGGAGTTTTCCCCCTGAGGAAGAAGAGCAGCAGAAACATCATGGAATGGACTGGGACTGACTACAACCCCCATTCCCTGCGCCACTGAGGGGGAGGAGGTAGCAGAGCTGGGCCTGGGAAGAAGAGAGGGGTGAGGCAAAAGTGTATTTAAGATCCACGTGTATTTCTCTCTGTCATACTCTGATTCAATGGGTGAATTGGTGTGGTTTTGTTTAAATTCTTCCCCCCCCGCCAAGTCTCTCTTTTGTCTGTGTCCATAATTGGTGAGTGATCCCCCCTGTCTTTTTTCTCAACCCTCTAGTCTTCTATTGCATTTTCTGCTCCCCATCCCAATGAAGGAGGGTAAGAGTGAGCAAGCATCTGAATAGTGTTGTTGCCATCTGTGTGGGCTCAAACTAAGACAGTAATGAGATATAAAACCTAAATCTTCAATCACCTTCCCTTCACCCCTTCCTTCTTCCTCAGCATAACTTCACTCCCAAATTCTCTACTTCCTCCCACTGTGGTGGCACAGGGGGATGGGGAATAAGGGTTGTGGATAATTCATCACACATTGTCACTAACACTTCTTCCTCTTCAGGGGACAGACACACTCTTCCCTAGCTCCAGCATGGGCTCCCTCACATGGGAGACAGTCCTTCATGAACTTCTCCAGTGTTAAGTCCTTCCCAAAGGCTACAGTTCTTAATGAACTGCTCCAGAATGGTCCCTTTCCATGGAATGTAGTCCTTCAGAACAGACTGCTACACTGTGGGTCCACTACAGGGTCACAAGTCCCGCCAGCAAGCCTGCTCCAGTGTGGGCTCCTCTCTTTTCATGGGCCCATGTGTCCTACCAGGACTCTGCTCCAACACAGCCTTTCCATGGGGTCACAGCCTCCTTCAGGCCTCCACCTACTTCAGTGTAGGGTCCTCCAAGGGCTGCAGAGTGGATAATTGCTCCACTTTGCATATTTGTTGGCTGCAAGGGTACAACCATCTCGCCATGGTCTTCACCACAGGTTGCAGGGGAAACTCTGCCCCAGCATCTGGAGCACCTCCTCTTCCTCCTTCTTCACTGACCTTGGTATCTGCATAGTTGTTTCTCTCACATAGCCTTACTCTTTTCTTCTGGCTGAAGTTGCTGTTGCACAGCAACTGTTTCCCCTTCTTAAGTATATTACCACAGAGGTGTTATCACCATCACTGATGGGCTCAGTCTTAGCCAGCAATAGGTCCATCTTTCAGCTGACTGGCATTGACTTGTTTTGACATGGAGGTAGCTTTTAGCAGCTTCTTACAGAAGCCACCCCTGCAGCCTCTCTGCTACCACAAACAAACAGTTATTATATACAGTAACAACTGAGATGGCACAGTTTTTCTTCATGTTATGCTTGAAATGAGAAATAATTTAACTAAATTGCACACCACTATCTTAACTGCTGTTAAAAGTTATCATTACAAATTCAAGAAATCCATATTTTAATGATAGGTGAAAGCCACTATAATCTATTTCAGCCTTGATTCAGTTAGGAAATCAACCTGGCTATCAGAATTGGCGGGTGAGGGAGGGAAGATATGTATAAAGACGCAGCCAGCCTTGCATCATTTTAGTTCACATTCTGGAAGCAAACTGAAATATACCTGAACCAAGTTTTGTGCTATAGCCCCGTTAAGGCAGCAACTCCAGCCTGTTGTCACTAGCACAGCAAACAATAATTACTCACACTTATTAAAATAAAATATGTCTAGTGATGAAGATAATTGAAAACATTTCCAAAACTATCTCCCCAGAAAACAAGCTTTTTATGATTTAAAGTTTTATGCAGAAAAAATGAAAGACAGGTTTATGGACCCTAGAAGGAAACAGTTGTCCCATGTTCAAAGGTAGTTTACTCCCCAAAGGCAAACTTTACACATTCTTCTATGATGGAAATCAAGAATACGTTACACTTGCAGTTTCTAAGGTTCATTAGGTGAACTAATTTGATCCCTTTCTAAATGAAGTTAGTACTGATTATTTCTTGATTATTTATTTATTTAAATGTTTTTTAAAAGCTTTTTTTCTTGTTGTTTTCATTGTCCTCTGAAATTAGCTCCTTGTTTCTGGAAGTACTTATTCAGCAACAATGTTTTCTGAAATGTAGCCTTAGTACTTGTGTCAGATTTAACAGCTTCACTTAGTGTTTTAGTTAACTTCTATGTCAGCTACTTTACTCTTTATAGTTTCATCTGCCTCCATCTGCTATGAATAAAGTTGCAGTAAATCTGGCCCCTTGCCTTTTCTGTCAAGTTTTTAGTGGAAAGAAAGTCTAGAGGGCAGCAGCCCTAGCTTTGGAAGGCTTATTGGAAATCCTTGCACCCTCACAGACCCATGTTAGGTTGAATAAAACAAAACCATTAAAGACTTAGCATCCTTAAGCTTTATGATGTCTAGTGAGGAGTTCAGGAAGGGAGGAAAAGGACTTGTGAGAAGAAATGCTCTTCTACATATGATACAATACAATTAATTAATTTTAGATACCTTAACCTTTGTAATTCACTGGTCATCTATAACTCCAGTTGGCTTCAGTTATAATAACAGGTGTTTCTCTCCTTGATACTTCTCATACTGAAAGTTTTAATCTGACTGGTAGAACTAGCTTCTGAAAGTTTTAATTTAATTTTCTGAAAATTCAAATTTAAAAAAAATAGGAAAACTTAATTTTTTATTTCTCTAAGAATATAAACAAAACGTTCCTCTACAGAGCTCACCTATGGAGGGAATTGTATAATGCTTATCTGGTTTATTTACTGGAATGTGGCCTGACAAAAACAGGTAAGTGTTCATTTAATTAAAACAATGTTTTATTTAATCAAGAAGGTGAATGATTAATATCTTGGGATAAAAGGAAGAGGAAAAGGATAATGTCTGCCTTCAGCTGTGAAACTCTTTTTTTACTGAATGTTTGTACTGGCTACTTCTCATTGTCTCCTACATCCCATTGAGGGGGAGTGAGCAAGCAGCTGTGTGGTGCTTTGCTGCCTACTAGGGTTAACCCACAGCACAATTAGGAAAGAAAAAAAAAATGTTCACAGATTAAACAGATCAATTCTACAGAGTAAATACCTAACACCAGATAATTAAAAATAAATAAATAAAAGAAAGAAATCTTAAGTTTGCTTGGTGGAATAGAGTTCTGTAGCAGGACAAATACAATAACAATATGTTTTTCTTATTAATTGTTAAGTGGCACAGGGTCAGGCAGCATTAATACTAACTTTGAGATACTATTGTTTGGTTGCAAGCTCCCAGATTTCCACTTATCCAGCAGAGATCGGGTGCAAGCCAGATTTAGTTTTATATTAGAAAACTGCATGAATCATTACAGTGACAGCATGAAAACCTGAATTATGCCCTCAAAGCATTACATAGCCTCTTTAAGGAGGCTGTTTAAATAGTTAACAAACAAGATAACAATATACTAGTAGAAAACTCATCTAGCATTGCCTAATAGAAGAACAGCTTCCACTGGGGAAAGCTGGCCCTATCATATGCAGTGTTTTGTGGATAGCTGATGAGAGAGTATGGACACAATTCTCTTACAACATGTAAAGCAGAAA
>JANIJG010013573.1:44780-70322 GCA_024611175.1 Megaceryle torquata | reverse complement strand
TTGTGGAGTCTCCTTCTCGGGAGACATTCAAAACCCACCTGGACACGTTCCTGTGTGACCTGATCTAGGTGATCCTGTTCTGGCAGGGGGGTTGGACTAGATGATCTTTTGAGATCCCTTCCAACCCTGAACATCCTGTGATTGATTTCAGTGATATTTTCAGTGATATTAAAACCCCTCACTTAGGATCTCACTGGTAATAAACTCCCAAGCCCAGAGGAAGAAACGTGACCTCAGCCATTGGGAGCCTCACTAATGACCAGCCCGAGAGGAGCAGTGCTGTGTAAAACCTGTGACCTGCAAATATGGCATTTAAGGGATTGCGAGCAAGCGACGGGCAATGGCCCCCGCAGCAGCCGGGAGGAGGAGGAGGAGGAGGAGGAGGATGGATGGAGAGCCAGCAGCCCCCCACTCGCCGCTGCACAGCGCAAACCACCCCAGGAGCTTCTCTGCTATCCTATTACCGTTTGAATCAAGACCTGGATGCCGAGGCAGCTTATTTTTAGCACGTTTTGGACTTAAAAGTGAAGCGAATGCTGATGAAATACGCAGCCCTGACAGCCCTGGAAAATCTTTGCTCATCTGCAGCGCAGGCAGCAGGGAAGGCTGCAAGGAAGCAAATCAAATCTGTGCTGCAAACCGAGTCCCCTGGTTTCTCGGGCTCAGCCTTCCCCAGCCCTGCGCAGTTACTGGTAGCCACTGGGAGAGGATTTTTCCACTCTCTGAGTGGACTGGGCACGGTGGGGAGGAGCGCGATGGGCAGGGGAGCGTCACGCTGCAGATTTGGCCAGCCTGGAGCCTCCAGCTGAGCTCTCTGCATCTCCATTAGGGCGGCAGCCGGAGCTGCGGTGGTGGTGTGGCCATAAAAATGGGAGAGACTCGGAAAACATGACTATCTGAACCCTGCTCTGCTAGTCCAGGGCTGTGCTGTGTTGGCTGCCCTAACACAACATCGGATCCGTGCAACCTGGGGGGGGGCAATGGCAATGACGCTGCCTGTGCTGCCTCTGGCAATGACTCGGATCCTCTGCGTTACGGGAAAACCCCAGAGAGAACACTTATGAAGCAAACTGTGGCTTTTCAATACTTGAAGGGAGCCTATAAGGAAGATGAGGACAATCTTTTTAGCAGGTCCTGTTTTGACAGGACAAGGGATGATGGTTTTAAACAGGGGAGATTCAGTTTGGATTTAAAGAGGTTGCAGATGTTCCTGCTCAGTGTCAGAGGGTTGGACTAGATAGACTTGAAATGTCCCTTCCAACCCAGAACAGTCTGTGATTCTATGAAATACTGATCAGAGCAGTCCTATTTCTGACCTATTCATCTGAGACCTTGCTGAAACCCTCCAGTATGATTTGGTACCTGCTGGATCTAAGCTGGCTGGGTAGATCTGTGCTGCCTCTGTCTGGCTGCATGTGAGGATGGGGCTGCAAAGGAGAACCAAGAGCCTTCCTATCAGCAAAAGTGGCTCCCTTTGGTGGTCAGGGTACAGCCTGTGAGACAGCCAGGAGGTCCCTGGACAGGTGCCATGCACAGTAGCTGGGTTGCTGGGAGAGGCCAGGGTGACCACAAGAGATGTCCCCCTCACCTCTTTGGCAGGAGGATGCGCACACGGCGTTCACATGCTGGTTGTCAGTAAGCTCAAAATCCAACCACGGGTAGCTCGGGGATAATCATTTGTGTCTGTCTTGAGACAAATATCTCATATCCCCATCACAAACTTGCTCCTCCACTGCGCGTGTGTTTCAAGTTTCCTCATGCAAAAACCTGCGTGGGTGTTTGGATACGTAATGAGCACATAGTTCAGGATGAAAACAAGTGGTGTGGAAGAGCCAAGTAACGCCAAAAAAATGAAAGCAATACAAACAACAACATGGCACGCAGCCATACCAGCTAGATCGTGGGCCAGCCGGATCTCACGTACTCCCCGGAGCTGCAGAGCCGATCAGCTGTTGGAAAAAGAGACCTTTAAAGACAAGCGAGAGGAAATAGCGTTGGCAGCGCAGGGCGCGGAGCGTTTCCTTCCAAAGCAGGACAGAGCCAAGGACATTAGGCAGAGCTGTAACATTTGGGGTCTCGTTGCTCAGCCATGAAGTAAGGCAAAAAAACCTCAAGTGGGCTGCAGTTGTGTAAACTCCCATTGTTTCCCCAGCGGAAGCGAAGTGCTGGCCTGGCTGGGTATTGTCATACCAGATTTTGGCGATGCTCGCTCACCTCACCGAGCTCCCTCTGCAAAGTCAGGGTTTCCTTTGAACTTGCTGTGTTGTGCAAGGGGAATAAACCTGCCTGCCTGAGCCGGACCCGGGCTGGAGAGCAGCTGCCTGAGCCAAACAAGTGCTCCCTCCCATAGCATCTTCACAGAAAATTGCCTTTAACTTGTGGGCGAGGCTGGAGTGAGACTAGAGGCAATTCCAGAAAGCTCCCCAAACGGGCCTCACTCCTCATCATCTCTCATTTTGGTGACACAATGGGAATAAGTGTGACAAAGCTGATTAAGAGACACGTTTTCTGCAGGGCCTCAGTTCATTTCTATGCTGCAAAGGGGTAAGAGCAGACCTCAAAGACAAGTTACTTCATTATTTCCCCCACTTGGGGAGAGGGATCATCTGTGCCTCCTTACAATGTAAGACAATACCTCCTTCAACATAATAAACCACCTCTCCTGATCTAGGACCTGATCCAAGCATCTGCTCCTAGGCCAAGCACTTCAATACCTGCTTGAGTCCTCTTCACCACCCCTTGCAACATCTGTCCTTTGGTGACAGGCTTGGATCAGTGAAAGAGCTCACTGGCAATCCGGAAGATTGATAGAGGCCTGAAATACCAGCGCCTCCGTACGCACATTGGCATAATTCTTTGCTTAAGAGCCAGCTTTAAAAGGCTTGTTTTACAAAGCACAAGCGTGCATTTTTTTGGAATCAAGGTCAGTAACTCAGCTTCATTCACCAGCCTCCAGCTGCAAAACAACATGCCCCAGACAACAGAGGAGAGCGTATGAGTCAGAAGATGCCTTTTAAGGGATGCAAATGGCTCCGAGCCACGCTGTAGAAAGAAGATCTCCTTGGTACCCTTGTGTGCTCTGCCCCATCTGAACTGAAACGGGGCACCCGAGGGCAGGAAGAGCTGGTGAGTTGGACGTGGCAGCGCGGATCGTATTTGCACCCTGCGTGCGTTGGTCAAACGCGCTTTTCCCATATCACCTTCTCCGTGCCACCCTCTCCACGGCCACCAGCGTGACGCGCCCCCGCGCTCGGCTCCGCTCCACGATTCAGCGAGTGCTCGTAGGAGGCAGACGAGATGCTTGCAGCTGTGCCATGGGCTAAAAATATTTGCTCATCTCTTCCCACACCCCTCCCCACCCAACCCCAGGCAGGTGCGTTCATCCCGGGCAGGGCTGATCCCACAGGGATGCGCTCGCACGCCCGGTGCTGGCTGCTCATGGATCACCCAGTGCTTGGGTGTTGTGAGTACTTCTTGTGATCACCCCAAGAGGATGCTCCGTCCTGTGTTTCAGATGCAAACCGTGCCATGGAATTCAATAGTTGCTATAGTGCCATAATTACACGTTTTACGGAGTACTTAGGCACAGTGGCTGGAGCTCTTGTTATTAGGTTCGGACTCCTTCTGTTGCTTTATTTTCAACACCTTTCTGCTAAACACTTTCTCTCTGTGTTAATAATAGCTCATTTCAGCATTTGGTCCCTCCAAAGGCAGCCCAAAATCATGGTTGCGATGGTCACCAAATCGACCGTATGAAGGATGGAACCTGCAGCATGCTCTCTGTCCTGATGCTCCAAGATGCACATCAAAGTTGGCTTAACTGTCTTTGGTTTAACTGGCTTAGGTTGGAAGGGGCATCTGGAGATCATGTCATTCAACCCCCCTGTGCTCCATCAAGGTCACCCAGAGCAGGGGGCCCAGGATCACAGTGTCCAGGTGGGTCTGAAATCTCTCCAGAGGAGAAGACTCCACAACCTCTCTGGGCAGCCTGTTCCTGCTGCCTGTTGATCCTGGCAACAGTGCTGCCTGGAGAGGACTCATACTGTCTGCTTAGGGTATCCACACCTTCCCAGGTGCTCTCCATGCCCTTGGCAGTACAGAGAAGGTGCTCTTCCTAGAGCATGATTCAGTCCACCTCAATGGGACACATCTTGGGCAAGGATGAATCACTGTCCCGAGCTGTTGGTCTTTATGCCAACTCTAGAAGAAGCTCAGCTTCAGTGCAGGCAGCTGGAATGGATACTGAGATGGAGTGTTGTGTCCAGTTCTGGGGTCCCTGGTTCAAAAGAGACAAGGAACTACTGGAGAGAGTCCAGTGGAGGCTACAAAGATGCTCAGGGGCCTGGAGCATCTCTGTGCCCAGGAAAGGCTGAGAGACCTGGAGCTGTTTAGCCTGGAGAAGAGCAGCCTGAGAGGGGCGCTGATCAGTGCTTATCAATACCTAAAGGGTGGGGAGCAAGAGGATGGGAGCAGACTCTTTTCAGTGGTTCCCAGTGACAGGACAAGGGGCAACAGGCACAAACTGGAACCCAGGAGGTTGCGTCTGAAAAAAAAGGAAAAACTTCTTTGTTGTGAGGGTGTCAGAGCCTGGCCCAGGCTGCCCAGAGAGGTTGTGGAGTCTCCTTCTCTGGAGAGATTCCCAAACCTGCCTGGACACTGCAATGCTGGACCCCCTGCTCTGGGTGACCCTGCTTTGGCAGAGGCGTTGGACCAGATGATCTCCATAGAGGCCCCTTCCAACACCTACCATTCTGGGATTCTGTAAGACAAGCCTCATGCTCAGCGTTGCTCCTCCAAAGCTCAGGGATGTTCTCCACCCTGCACAATAGGATTGGCCTTTCCCTTATTAACCTCTCTTTGTGCCCAGGTTTCCCCATCTGGAGAATGGAGCTAACTACTTAATTGCCTACTTTCTAAGGAGTCAGGCAGGATAATTAGCTAATGTTTGGGTAATGCGTCATAGGGTAGGAGTGCTAAGTAGTATTGCTGTCAGCAGCACAGTGGGAAGTGAAGGGCTCAATCTTGTTGTTCAATCAGGAATGTCACGGGTCTCCCCTGAGTTCATTGTTCCCATTGACCCAGTCTGCGGAGGGCAGGGGACTTGTGCAGAGTGTTTAAAGGAAGAGGATGCCAGGGACAGGAGAGAGCTGTTTGTGCTCCAGGAGAAGAGCTGTGAGAATAACCGGGTGGATTTCGGGAAGAGAAAATGAAGCTGAAAGCAGGGAACATACCTGGGGCCGCACAGAAAGCACTTGCATCTGGAACTGTAGAGTAAATCTTCAATAGCAACATCCTCCAAAGAGCAAAAGTGCAGTGGGGGGGGAACTTTTCTTGCACTGCATTTATTGCAGGGCGTGCAGCACAGAGGGAAGCACCATACAGAGCCCCAGCAAACTCGCCCTGGGAACTGAAGTAGATGCAACCTCAGTCTTTTAATTTTTATTATTCTGCAAATTACGTTACGGGTGAACTTCAAGACCTTCTCATGTCCGCTGATCATAATTGATGAGATTTCAATCGTGCCTCCTTGAAGTTAAACATCTGAGAGACACTTTGGTTAATAGTTTGCCTTTCAGAGCAGTGCATTAGCTCTCTCGTGCTCCTGTCTGCTTAATTTAGAGCGAGTGGCCGAGAATGGTGCAATTAAGAAAGGAATCTTGGGCTGAAGCTCCCCACCCCTTCAAGTGACCAGCAGACCTTTCAGTGCCAGCTTGTTTTTACAGTAGCTGGAACAACACTTTTCATGACTCACTACTTATTCTCCTGATTCACAAACAAATGTTTTTAACCTCTTTTGGTTGTATACAAAAATTATTAACCCATCAATGCTGTCCCAAGGCACTCCTGGTCATGCTGCTGTGATCTGCAGTCCCACCTCTGCAAACGTGGCTCTTTCTCTTTCTGACCAAGCCAGGGAAGCACATTCTCCTCTGCTGCTTTTCTAAATGAGACAACATTCCTCACACTATTTATTTTCTCATCCTGGACATAGTGTCTCATGCTTTGATCCATGCAAACGATGACTTTTCCAGTGAGGTTGCTGGGCTCTCCCTGGTTCCTGGTGAGTGTCCAGCCACAGGCCACCTTGAGATGATGCCAACTCCCTTCTCTTTTCCCCAGCCGTGGTTAACCATCTGCAGACTGCCTCAACAGCTTCTGCCAGCTGCTCTGCACCCTGTATGGACATCTTGCTCGGGATCTACACAACCAGGCAGGAGCAAGAAAAGGAGGATAATCTGGAACTGATTCTCTCCACCACTTGCATTCCCCACCTTTGCCGAGTGGTCCATAAGGAGGAGAGTTGCCCGAGCACCGGCAAAGGAGAGCATCTTTCCACTTGCCAGTGCAAGTGAAAGTCTGCAGGCACGCTGTCATGGCGTGTTACTCGCGGTAAGACGGGCTGTGCCAAAGCCACCACCCCATCCCATCCCAGTGCTCCCTGGGGAGGGGTTGTGCCCAAGCTCTGAAGTCTCAGAAAGGCTGCTTCATTCTAGAGGATCACTTCCTGTTGTGTCTCTTCCTGGTTGTGTCCTAAGTAGGTGGAAATACTGGCAGCAGGGCTTGGGGATGGATGCACTGATTCACCAAGACCACCCTCCACACCATGGCTAGGTGGTCTACGTAAGACCCTCTTTGGCAGTCAGGTTCACATGGTAAATAAAGGGAACTCACTGCTCCCATGAAGGGGGATGAATTTTCCCTCCACCAAAGAAAAAAATAATGTTACATAAAAGAATAAGCATCTTCTGTCAGTGCAGGGTATTTGGTGGGTCTCAAGTGGCAGTTTTATCTCCAGAGCTTGCCCCAGCAGCAAATCCACCCAAATGGCCTCCTCTGTATTGTCCAGAGCCCAATCCTAAGGGCTGCCCACTGCTCCCAAACGACTGTTGGAGGAAGGGTAAGCTGCCACACGGGACAGGTCTGTTTTTACTATAGATCCAGAATTTGCAGTCCATTGCAGGGCAGCATTTCCGTCTTCTGGGAAGACAGGAGAGCCACATACCCAGCAGGAGACTTCATTTCTCACCACTCGCAGCTTCTCCCACCCCTTAGGAAGCAATTTCCCAGGAGCCACAGATGGGCATGGACTGGTGCCTGAGCCCATTCAGACACTGCTAGTCTCTGCGGTTACATGGTGTTGCAATCTGCTTCCTGGGAAGAGGAGGGAGACAACGGTCCTGTGAGTGCTGAAGGCATGGAACGGGCAGTCATCTTTGTGGGCTTGGCAGCCAGAGCTCAGAGGTTTGTGGGCTGCGTGGGTGCCGTCCATGCTGCTTTCCCAACCTGCTTCCACATCCACGTAGGAGCTGTGGGGGTCAGAAGCCTCCCAACACAGCTGAGAATGAGGGGTCCTGCTCCAGATGTGCCACAGGAGGAGAGAGACAGGAGAATGACCCAAGTCACCACGACCTTCAACATGGGCACCTGGAAAAGCCCAGTCCAGAGAGTATCAGCCCACCATGCGCTGAATAAAACAAGCTCCCTCCTAACCCTATCCAGCATGGTTTTTCTCTTGCTGGTTTAGACTGGGGCACGAGATAACATTCAAATTGTGTCCTGAAGTGGTGCTGCATGCCACAAGCTGAGCAGATCCCTGTTTCTCCTGGTCCTGGGTGTAACAACATAGATGCCCCAGAAGGCTGTTTGCCCTTCTCCAGTCTGGACACATAACAAGGGACTTTGCTTCCCACACAGGTCACCCCACATTATCTGGTGATGTTTTCATGTTTGTCCAGACTCAGGTGCAGAAATTCAAGGTCCAGGAGGAGAAGGAGTTGGCTTTGCATAAGCCCCAGGGTAAGAGCCTTTATGCGGGCACTTTGTTCCTGGGATTTGTCTCAACATGGCCTAAGGCTGCCTGTGACCTTCTGCAAGGTGAGGTTCTCAGCTGGAGGGAGCCCTCCAGCTCACCTTCTTATCTTCCCCAAGAGCCTTATTTATGCCCTTTGCCATGAATCTGGTCATCTTTGTCAAAGACAGGGGATGTGTCTCTATGTAAAACTGGAAGAAGCTTAAGCGTGTGCCATAACTTCATCAAGTACACCCCTGCACATGCCCCAGAGCTGCGGCTCTCTTCATGCTTCCTGATTCCCTGGATGTTTGAGGAGCACCTACCACCTCTGCCTGCTATGGAGCTGTAAAAATTAGTCTGGGGAGGTAGAACAGCCCTGCTTCCTCTGGCAGGACAGCAGCAGCAGACATGGCTCCCCCTGGGAATTCACGGCTTTCAAGATAAAAATAACTCATTCTGGAAATGGAAAAGGGCAAAGCAAGTGCAGAAGAAAGCATGAGTCAAACCAGGTGTACATGGGAAAAGGGAAAGTGGAGGGAAGAGCAACAACAGAACACCAAGCCAGGGGATCGGTGCTACAGAGAGGGGCAAAGGGCTTGCAAAAGTATCAGCTCAAGAAGTGCCAGAGAGACGGGTCTATCTCCAGAGGATGAGGGCTAGAAGATGTAAACTTGCTGTACCTGATATCTCCTGGGCAGTGCTGGAGGGGATGGACACAAAAAGCACAACCCAGGATTGTGCTCTGAGCCCTGTGCAAGGCTTTGCCCTGACAGCACCAGCCCCACTGAGCTCTGCCCCAAGCACCTGCCCCAGCTCCCCATGCAGCTCCTCCGCTGATGACTCTGTGGCCTTGAAGAAGGGTTTCCTCCTCCTAAGCCTTCAGCTGAGTTGTTGATGTCCAGCCAATGGCGAAAGCAGTTGGGTAACATCAGGAATGGATGGAGATGATGGCCATGGGCAGACTGGAGGTGCCAAATCTGCCCACGGCAACTGCTGGGGTGTCTCATGTCAAGAGTGATTCAAGCCACCCACTGCTCCTGCCCGCTTAGACCTTGGTTTCCCCTGCTGCCAGCAAGAAGCAGTCACGTCTCGCTGTGTAGGCATCTCAAGTACATGACTGAATGTGAAACCAGCTCGCGTTTAGAAAGAAGGTAATTCCAAGAAAAATGCTTGCATGTGTTAGGCAAGGACAGCGTGTACTCCAGGCTGCTGAGAGAGGAAAAGGAACAGCGATGACCTTTTTTAAGTGATGGAAAGCCAGGGAGATAGCTGGGAACTTGGAAAAGAGGTCAGGAAATGGAAAGAAGAGCAATCTTGGCAATTTTTACCTGGCAATTCTGACTTTGGTTCCAAATACAGCGAAGGGAAAGAGAGAGTGCGACAGAATTCTCTGACCTTCCAAAGGAATAACAACAGTTAAAGCATGGGGCTATCAAGAACACTGAGATGGAGAGATTTATCAGTTTACAAGAAAAAAAGTGGGTGTGAGGCAACACCGTGAGGCAACTCATTAACTCATTTGTGAAGGATTTGATCAGTGCTTAACAAAGCCTTTTTAAATTTAATTTCTGTTGGCTTGGGTCTGGATGTCCTCACAGAGGTTGATCATCACCATTTGAAGGTCCTCTTAGATGACCACGAGGTACCTTGATTCCTCCCAGGTAAAACTGAAGTGTTTCTGTCAATGACCCCACCCGCCCGTTGAAGCCGTCGCTCTGCAGACATGAAACCACTGCATTCATCTGCCTCCTCCAACCTCAGTGCAGATAGGACTCGGCAAAGCACCGCATCCTCCAGGATGGAGGCGGGGAAGTGAGAAAGCCAGCAAATGAGTCATCTCAGCCTCACAGGCAAGATCTGCCTGGGATCTGTGCCGTGCAGATGGAGAAGAGCCACGCAGGGGGTTTGTAGGAAGCTGATGCTGGTCCTGTGGAGACCCTGGTCCGTGCCCAAGGACCAGCCTGTGTTATATCACTCATTATCAAGACCTTAGTGAAGGTCTGCATCAGCCCCTGACATGTCCTTGTCTCTCTCTCTTGTGGAGGTTCATTTCTGGTGGCTTTCCATCAATGGAGAAGTGCCTTCTCCTGAAAGGATGCAGCGGTGGTTTGTGGCCAAAATCCTGAGGGGTGTAAATGTAGGCCACGATGCAAAAGAAACTGGCTTTCCAACTGTGCATGGCAAGAATGACCCCTCATTAAGGAACCAAAACGCCATCCATCGAGGTCATCTCTTGCAACATGCTGAAGACCTGATTATGGTCATTTTCCTCCTTGCTTCCACTGCATGCCTGGGAAAGGGACGCAGTAATTAAAGTTTGAATCTCATTAAACCCCAGAAAGTGCTTGGCTTTCTGAGAATCCAATTATCACAAATGCTACGTAATGCCAGGCAGGGCACGGCTTGGTTTGGGTGTTTGGAATTATTTTTGTTAAACATACAAATATGGTGTGAAATCAAATTTTCCAGAGGATGGTGAAAATTTGAAGAGAGCCCAGTTACAAAAACAACTCAAGGCCTGGAGAAAACGCCTTGGAGAGGGAGGGAGAGGCTGCAAGGACCCCTCTCACCAGAAAGAGGATGTGGAGAAACAGAGATGCTGCAAAATGGGGACAGAGCATGGGGTTGCCCAGGTAGCAGGGAAGATGTTCACCCCTCCAGGATTGGCCAATCTGGCTGGGTCTGAACCAGCATCTCATCAAGGTGACAAGTCCTAGCTCCTGGGTGGTGACCTGAGGCACAGAGCAGTGGTCTGGTGTGGCTCAACCACATCCTGACCTTTGCTGGCTCAGTGCGTGGCTGCCTGGGTTTGGCAGGTGGAAATTCCTTGAAATAACAGGCAGCTTGGTGCAGTGTGTATCCTTGGGATGGCCATGAGCTGGGAAACAGGACAAGAGGCAATGGCCTCAAGTTGCATCAGGGGAGATTTAGACTGGATACTAGGAAAAATGTCTTCACTGAAAGGGTTGCCCAGGCCTGGAACAAACTGCCCAGGGAAGTGGTTGAATCACTATCCCTGGACGTGTTTAAAAGCCATCTAGATGTGGTGCTGAGGGACATAGTTTAGCAGTGGACTTGGCAGCGCTGGGTTAATGGTTGGACTTGATGATCTCAAAGGTCTTTTCCATTCTAAACAATTCTATGATTCTATGAAATGACGTGAGCCCAGCAGCAAGAGACAAAGCTGCTCTTCCTCTCTCTCCTCAATGTAGCAAGTCCTACAAAAAAGGCATTGTTGTAAGCAGAAGCTTGTCACCTTCAGAGGAAATCTAGATCTAACAAGCAGTTCACCATGGAGAGGGAAGAGGTGGCATCTCCATCCCTCACTAGGATGGGAGCTTCTCTGAGGAGCCGTGTGTCTCAGCTCACCTACAACTGGCTGCCATGACCACACACAGATCCAGTGGTCCTTTTTCCATTGCAACTTCTGCAGATCCCATCCAAAACTCTGTTCCCAGCATGTCCTCTTTGTCAGGGTTATGGAGCATCACCCCTAAGTAGAGATGGTGGTGGCATTTGGGATGCCTGGCTTCGCGTTGCTGTGGTGGCACTCAGGATGCCTGGCTTTGCCACACCATGGTGGCACTGGGGATGCCTGGCTTTGCCACACCACGCAGCTGCTGACTCAGCAGGGGAATAGGGACAAGGCACTTCACTGCTCTGTGCCTCAGTTTTCTTGTCTGTAAGCGCATATTAAAACAAGAACCAAATTTGCTGCGGTGCTGACAACCTCCAGCAGAGATAGTGAGGAGCTCTGCCAACCGGGGGTAAAAGGTGCTAGTTAAGTGCAAAATAGTATTATGGTTTTTGTGGTGCAGTGTGTCTGCCATACATTACACTTATGTAACATTACTTAGCACTTAGTAGGCACTTCACATCTTTAACTAATTACACACAATCGAGCCATTTACCAGCGTGAACAGAAAAACATCCAATAATGACCGATCTGGAAATGTTGGACTGATTTCCAGACTCCTCCAAAAGCGAGAATTGCAGAAGGTGGGAAAGAGGATTTAGGGGAAAAGAAAAAAAAAATAAAATAAAAAAAGGACAAACAAACGGATGCAGTAAAAGAGGAAAAAAAAAAATT
Organism: Megaceryle torquata; assembly: GCA_024611175.1. Lineage (NCBI taxonomy): Eukaryota > Metazoa > Chordata > Aves > Coraciiformes > Cerylidae > Megaceryle > Megaceryle torquata. Next base: position 58,440 of record JANIJG010013573.1, on the reverse strand, counting down.
AAAAATCAAACCGTGTGTCTTAATCGAGGGACTCGCAGGGTGAGAAATCTCACTGCATTTTCTCATGGGAACAGCCAGCCAGAGCTCAGACTGCAGCACCTCCGAAGTACATTGAAAATTCACCTCCTCCTTTTTGCAATTAAACACATATTCTTATGCACCTCGACTTTCAAAATAAATAATGACAATTTTTTTAGCGGTAGCAATTAAAAGCGACGCTGTTTACATTTTAATTAGTTCCTTCAGTGTTGACTGGCTCAGCTCCTTTCAATCAGAAATGGATGTATTTAGAAACAAGACATCTTTAAGTGCTCTTGGGTTTTCTGTAAACAGTAGCCCTGCTCTGCTTTCAGGTTCTCGGGGTGGAGGGAACAGAGAGGCAATCTGCTGGATAGAAAACTCTGCACAGCTTTTCTTCCCGGTGGAGATTCTCTGTGGGAGTGCAGAAAAGGAAGTTTATTTTGGAAGTGAGTAAAATAAAGCAAGGTTTTGTTCCAGGAGAACACAAAGATAAGTAGCATCTGTGCAGCTGGAAGTGCTGTATGTGGCTGTGAAGACCATATTTACAGCTGCAAGAATGCCAGGTACATTTTCACATTCTGGTAAGACTTCAGAAGGCATCAAAATGCTACCAAGTCGGTTTCCAAGATGCATTTTCCACCCACTTTTGGCTTGCACTTGCAAAATCATCAGCCACGTTTCGTCTCGGTGCCATCCACCGGCCTTGATTCGGCACAGTGAGAGTCGATGGAAACTTTACCATGGATTCCAGCACAAATAACAGTGTTGTTACAGCCTGGAGAGTACAGGTGGGGTACATCAGGCCCTCAGGCTCTACATAGTGCAACTGTTTCATCTGAACCTCCGTTGTCAACGTCTGAGGGCAGCAGGTTGTAGCCGCCACATCTGTATCTCAGATGTGAACCTCTTGGAGAAGAGGCAGATGTCAAAACACCACTAGGAAAGCTTCTGCTGCTAAATAATTCTATCAAATAAATGGCAACTGTGAACGCTGTCGATAAAGCCCACGAAGGGGAAGCGGGGTCAGGAATCCACGGTCCATGGGAGCGTGGCAGGGTTTTAGCGCTGCTAAGCGGTATCCTCCGTTCTGCTGCTAAGTGAAGAGGAGTCATTATTTCTGACTCACAAATAAACTCGGTGACTTGCCCAGGGCAAAGGGGGAAAGTCTTTGGAGGTAGGATGAGGATTTCACGCTTGTTTGGAGAAAGTTCTGCCCAAATAGCTCTGTTTTCTGTTTCCCAGGCAATTTCAGCCTTGGCAGGCTGGTGTGGGGGATAAGGTCCAGAGAAGCCACAGCTCTTGAGAGCTCTAGCACTGAAAAATGCATTTACCTTGTCTCCCTGCTTCAGCTTCCCTCTGTTTAAACCTCTACAGAGCTCGTCGGCATGTAGGGAAAATGCCCTCTAAAGACCAACTATTGTTATGGAGTTAGGAGGGGAAAGACAAATCGCTGTGATTTGAAAGATAACAGAACATCCCTGCCATGGCTGTAAGGAGAAGGGATGAGGTGTTTGGGGTTTATCTGGGGTATTTCCATGGGAAACAGCTCCTTTGTTCAGGAGAAAAAAGCTGTAGAGCTCCTGCCTTGGGTGATTTTGGGTGGTTTCCCTCCCAGGGGGTGGCTTCTGCAGAGCTGGGGCCAGGGTGGTGGTGAGTGAACCTCCAGGCTTGTCCCTGCCAGGTCCAGGATCTCCTAAGCCTGTGACCTTCCCTCACTGCTTAGTCTCCTCTAGCTACAGAATAAGCAGATAAAATAGTAAGGCCTTCAAGGGCTTTGCATTAGCTCGTGCAGCAGGATCTGCTGGGTGCACACGGCCAAAACCACACCAAGTACCTGAGTTGCTTTCAGAGAAATCCCTTCACAGCCTGGGGAAGAAGAGAGACCTGAAAGCTAAAATACATAAGAGCCATCCTATAGGGAAATTAGAGGCTGGAGGATGTCAGCTTGGAGGCTGATTAACGCTCCCCTTTGCCCCACGAGGCGATGACCATTGAGTCCATGTGATTGAGCGATTATTCCCCTTGGTAGGGCTGCAATCTGATACTACATCATCGTGGATTCTGTGTTTAATCATGGTAGTGATTAAAGCAGGGTGTTTTTTCCAATTTTTGTGCTTTCCCTGTAATGGGGGCGGTGCTTTGGGCATGAGACAGGGCACCCCAAAGTGCTTCTGCACTTGAAACTCTCCTCCTTCCCCCTTCCACGGATGCACATCTGGATGCGAGTGCAGGAACGCCTGCACAATGTACGTCCCCCACAACAAGGCCAGCGCAGGGGACATCTGACCCAAAGCCAGGAGCCTCCTTGCTATTTTGGGAGCAGCCCTTGCCAGTGTCTCTCGTCTGGGCACTGAGCTGGAGGCAGCCCAAGGTGACGAAGCTGTCAGCAAAGGCCGATTCCTCGGGTGGTGTCGCAGAGCCTGGAGGCATCACGGCAAGTGCAGGAGAAATCAGAGCTGTCACAGCTGGTTACGGCTGCGTCGGGTGAGGGTGAGTCGCCAGTTCCTTGGAGCCAGAGGATGGCATGATGCTTTGAAAAGGAGCCCGTGGCTAATCAGCACCATCCGCTGCAGCGTCAGTGCCGGGCAGCTCCCGCTGTAAGGCTGAAGGACCACCCCAGCCTCTCTAAAACTACTGGGTCGTGCTGTCTTGCTGCTTCAAGACTGCACTGAGCTTTTATATTTCTCCAGCCAATCCTCCACCCCCTCTCCACTTCTCTCCAGCTCAGCTGCTCATCCCAATGCGAGTCTGCTTCAGGCGCTCGTGTGATGATTTACACTTTGGAAGACCTTCCTAAACCTGCTTCTTGCAGACTGGGCATGGTTGGAAATCTTGGATGTGCAGCTTGCGAGTGAAATTCGGCAGGGCCACGGAAAGGATTGCAGAGAGGTAGAAAGGAAAAGAGCTTTGGAGGTTTTTAAATCTATGCTTGAAGGGACAGTAAAAGCTGGTAGTGAGGGAGAAGGCTGGAAAATCCTATTCAAGGCTCTACCCAGGGCTGAAGGCCAAGAGATTGTCCAACATAAAACTGGCCAAGGCTGAGTCTCAAGAGGCTCCTGAGGGATGAGGAGCCATGGACAGATGTGCACTCCTGGATCCAGCTGTGCCACTGGATGTGCTCCTCCCCACCCACCAGCTGCTCCAGCCCCTTTAAAATGAAGCAGCATCGCTTGGAGCAGACGCGGATTCGGGCGGATTTGGGGTCAGGATGATATTTGCCATTGACAGAGTGGTGCAGACCGTCCTTTCCAGCTGAGGACAATAACAATTAGCTGGGGCACGGTGACATTTCCAGCTGGCACAGCCCTCTGTGGGGTCAACATCTGCCCGTGGCTGGAGAAGAGGGAGGTAACCAAGTGGGAGCCTTTTGACACAGCTAAGGACTTCTGGGAGGAGGACAGTGAGCCAGGCAGCAGAACTAGTTGGAACTTCATTGAAGGATTAAGAAGAGCTTTTACATGCAAAAATGTAACAGGGAGGTGGGAGAGGAGGGAAAAAACCCAATGCTATTGGTAGGTCAAAAGGGCAAATACTCTGAGCACTCCTTAGAATCTTCTCCTGCAAGTGCAGGGAGAAAGGAAAGGAGGATGATAAAGAAGAAAAATGGGTTCTCAAGAAATGTTATATTTAAGAAATCTTTCTGTGTAGGTTGCAGACATCATCGGGTATTCATTTTCAGGTGCTGTTAACGGGATTAGTTAATGAACATATTGATCCTTGGGTGGTGATATTTTAATATCCTTGGACAATCTGATCCTGAGAGGCAGAAGAAAGGAAATCTGGTGGTAATTTAAAAAACAAAAAGGGAAGCATATAATTCTGGCAATCACCAGCCTATAAAAATAATAGAATGAATGTTTAAGAAAAAAAAATCATGATGAAATATTTAGAGCCTGGTTCTGTCCACACAATAATGTCAATGGGGAGAAACTCTGCGGAAGCCAGATGCCAAATAAAATTACCATGAGACGGGAGTCAGACTCGAGAGATGGTGGGCACAGAAATCTGCTGGGTTTTCATCTTTTCCAGCTCTTTTTGGTGCGAAGAGGAATTCTGTTAGAGAAACGGCACAGCCAGAGGATAAAGACAGCACAGACTTTACAAACATGTGTTTTTATTTTGACTAATGTATTTTGCTGCTTTGTCTTAGGAAATAAAAAAATTAGGAAAAAAATGCCTCGGTCTGAAATGTGGTTTGTACAAACTGAAAACACATTGAAATGCAGTAAGTGATCCTAAACAAGAGTGTGCTACATGGAGCAAGGCGCATTTGTCAGGGTAGAACAAGAGTCGGGGCTAAAGATCAAGTTTCATTAACATCTTCACTAATGATCTGGAAGGACGATACCTTCCAGTATAAAATGAGTACAAAGGGTAGTAAATTTGAAGCAGCTTGGCAAATAATAGAGAGTTTTCTCCAGTTCTGTTCCAAACACCTGGAAATTTCCATGCAATATAAAGTGGTGTTGAATACACTGAAACGTCTCATCGTGTTGAGTGACATCTTCATTACTCACCGCATAGCCCACTCAGTGTCTCTTTTTAACCCTCCGAATATACTTATGAACATCTTTCACAGGTCTTTCTGCAGACCCATCCCTTCTCATCCTTAGCTGGTTTGATATTTAGAGACACATTTCTGGAGCAGCCCAGTGCACGCGGCCGCCTTCTGCAGATTTACTACTCAACTCCTTTCCCCACCCGCAATGAAAACTGCTTGGAAGGCTGGTTACGAGCGTTGTGCCTTCAAACATGTCCCATCTCTGCATCACCTACAGGGCTCTGACCTGCTTATGTAGCTTAAACTGGTTCCACTAGAAACCTCCTACATCTGCGTTTGCCTACACGCTCCTCTGACCACCTTCTCTTTACGCTACTTGGGCGATTCACGGCTCTTGCTCAAGACCTTTCCATCTGTGAGGTCTTGAGCAACCGCCGTGAATCGCTCAAGTAGGTTAAGCCACATCCCTGGAGTGCTGAGACAGGCTCTCCTGGCTGTCAGGAGAGAGGGACAAGTGGAGGACAGAGACCTAGGAGCATTCATACCTTCTCTAAGCAGGCTAGAAGGACACAGGCTGCTGCTCAGGCCATTTTCATGACTTTTTATTTTCCTTGCAGATAGAGCTCAATGGTGCAAGGGAATCAGGCTGGCGATGGGAAGAAGGTTACCCTTAATGAGGGAGCCCTGAGCCATGGTGGGAAGGGGAGACCTTCATCTGTCAACCTTCCCAGGTTGCCCAGAGAAGCTATGGATGTGCCCTCCCTGGAAGTGTTCAAGGCCAGGTTGGAGATGTCCCTGCCCATGGCAGGGAGGTTGGACTATATGATCTTTAATGCCCTTTCCAACCCAAACCATTCTATGACTCTATGATTCTCAGGATCTGCTGGGGACAGAGGGTAGAAGGAGAGGAGGAAGAGATGGAGATGTCAGGAGATACGCTGCACCTGCAGTTTCTACAGCAGGTCCCAGCACCCCTTCCCTTCTCCTGGATGTGTCTGACTGGTCAGAACACCACCAGTTGTCCTTGTGGCTGCAGCACCACACCAGGAACAGGAGGCCTGAATAGGGGAGATAAATACAATGGTGACACCCCAGAGGTCTGGAGATGTGGTGGGATCCCATCCTCAAGTGGCACATTTTGCAATTTCCAGAGCTTTTGTAAAGCCTAAAACGAGGGGTGGGGAGGCTTGGAAACTGTAGGACCCTCCATCATCACCCACTAGAAATCCTTCCCAGGAGATCTAGAGTGAGATGATGTGGGAAGAAACCTGGGGAGAGCAGAAATAATGGATGCAGCAACTGATGAGAGGACCAGGAGCAAAACTGCCAGGGTGGTCAGCTGCAGGGGCCATATGCTGCGAGGGGCAGGAGCAGGAGCAGGAGCAGGTGGTGTAGGGCAAAGCCTTCTAGAGAGACAATATTTATCCGGTTTGGTTTGTGGCCGCTTGAATCCTGCTGGAGAATTTGCTCCCAAACAACCAAACAAACAGAGGAAAAAGAAATGCATGTGAATGGATCCAAATGTCTCCTTATGGCGTTTGTTTTGTTGGGTTTTTTTAATTTTTTTCTTAATGAAATGTGTTGATTTTGCGTTTGTAGCGCGTCAGGGGTAATTTTAGGAATGTGCAATTATTTTCTTTAACAGAAACCCAATGGGTTGCAAAAACCCTGCAGAAGATAATAAATACGTGGTCTGCAGCCCCTGAAAGGCTGAACTTTTTGCTTTCCTGCCAGAGAAGCAGCGATCCCTGGGGTGGAAGGGCAGGCTGTCTGCAGGGCCTTTCAACCAAACTGTGATCCTCCAGCAGGGCAGGAGACCAAAGAAAACTGCTGCCTCCCAGCATGGGAAGAAAACACAGGGTGGTCTGCCTGGAGAAAACAGCACTGGGACCACCAGGAGCTGTCAGGACCTGCTGTCTGATACCTCTTTGTCTCTCCCGCTTTCCAAGGAACCTCTTGGGTTAGGGGTGGGCAGCATGAGCCATAGCTGACCCTGTCCCCTCCCTTTAAGCCGCTCTTGCAGGCCATGCTGGAATTGGAGGCGGCCGCCTCGTTCTCTGACTCAGCTGTTATATCTGGGGAATTTATGGCCTTTCCTTCCTGCCAGCCTTAGTAAATAACTCTGTCATCTGACCGGCTTTTGGGAACCGACCAGGAGCAGGAGCCTCACAGGCAGGCTGAGATGAGGACCTGTGTCCAAGCAGCAAGCAGCATCACCGGGACCAGGGAGGTCCCCGGTGGGGCCCTTGCCCATGGCATCACTGTCCTCAGTGGGACCCTCACCTGCAGCATCACCATCCCCAGTGAGACATTACTGTCCCCAGGAAGACCCTCAGCCATGGCATCACCAGCTCTAGTGAGACCTTCTCTGCATTGCCAACCCCAACAGGACACTTACCCTTGGCATTGCTGTCCCCAGCAGGACCCTTGCCCATAGCATCATCATCCCTGGCAGGACCCAGGACCAGGGAGGCCAAGACAAAGTGTGTCCCCACTCAGGAAAGCAAACGCCGGCTGCAGCAGAGCTCCCACACATGGTTGGGATCTGGCTTTTATTGTCCTTTTTGTTGGAAGACCATCCACAGAACTGGGAGGGGAGTAGATTGGGGCCACTGAACCTCCAGATGTCCATCAGCAACATACTTCAGCACTGCCACTACCTCCTCTATTTGCCTATTTACCCCATGGGAGGTACCCAGGTAGGAGATGCTTTCACCCAGAGCCCCATAGAGCCTGGGGCTCCAGCGGGCTGAGCAGAGCAGGGAGACTCTGTCCTGGACAGACTGAAGCCACCTATACAGGCTCCCTATAGCTAATTTTGGCATCCTGGCTTGCCCCCTGGAGGCAGCCCCATGCACGGTTGATGGAGGCAATAAAGACGACACTAGTAGTAAGAAGTGTGAGCTGATGGAGAAGTTTAAGCACATCTGAAGGGCTGCAGGGAGAAATCTGCCCTTTCAGGATATTGAAGCAGCTCTTTCAAATAGATGGGACCATGCTGGCCTGGGGATGGGATGAGGCAGATCCTAAATTCATTGTCTAAATTAAGACACATTCTAGTCCTCCTGTGCTCATCCATCCCAAGAGCATCAGGCATCGCTTGGGTACCACAAGGACCAACGGTCTTCACGAGCTGATAGATTAGAGATGTGTTTGAATTCCCCATGTTTAGGGAGGTCAAGCTGAGCCTTGGGGACTGCAGTGGAAACTGTGACCTCTGTGCCAGGAATTATGTGCTGCATCCTCCTGGCACGGGTGCAGGGAAGTGGCTCTTCCTTCCTGGCTTTCCTTTTCCCTGTCATCACCTCTGTAGGCTTTGAGGACTGCTCCAAGACATGGTCTCCACTCCCTGTGGCATTTCTAGAGTCCAGGTGCTCAGAAAGTACCGTCAGGCATCAAACATCATCTCTGTGCTCCCTCCCCCAGAAGCTTACCCTTACAGAGGGTCTTCCGAGCAGTCCCTCCTCACAAGAAGACTTTTTCCTGTTGCCTCCTGCACCAGCTGGTGGCCCCAAGCCCTGTCCTCATACTACCTGTTGCTAAGGCTGCCATTCCCTAATTAACAGCCCCACAGCCCCCAAACCCCTTGCCTCACTGCTGTGGGGCTATGCAATGATCTGAATTGGGCAACTGATCCAGCACAAAATAACCTTGCAAAAAAAACCCCTCACCGGGTCAGTCTTGGGTGGCACAACTGCTGGAGAAATGTTCCTGGAGGCATTAGGAGTAGGGCTGGTTTGGTGACCAGGTACATCCCCGCATCCAGGCATTGCTCCTAGAGGGCTTCAGCACATGGTGAACTGGAGAAGCACTGAGGAATAGAATTAAATCACATGAGAGCCGATCTCCAGGCCATGGAGTACCTGTGTGTACCTGTACTCTTGGGAGCTGGGCTGCAGAAGGTGTAAAGTATTCTCTGTCTCGTGGCCAGGCATTAATTTACCTTCTTGCGAGTGGCTGGCTGCAGATTGTATATAATTAGTTTCATGTCCAACGTACACTTATCTTGTCTGGGTGTTCGGCGCATTTGGTGACAAGTTCATAAATCAAAAGCTCTCAAGAAGTCTTCTGCCCCAAAGTGTCTTTGTGGGCAAGCAACCCCCAAGCGGTCCCACAGCAGTGATTAATAACACCCACCTCTCTGTTTGGGCTGATTTAGGGCAGCCTGAATTACCATTCTCACTGGATCACTGAGAAATTTGTAGGTCGGCACAACTTCTCATCCTCAGAAAGCACGAGGCAGCAAATCCAAACTCTGCGAAACACCAGAGTCAAAAAATAAATGAATAAATAAAAAGTGTTGTTGGAAACCTGGCAAGGACCTCGCAAGGCAAAAAAAATTGTAAAGACAATCAGTAAATTGCCACTCCGGACCAAGATGCGGAGGCAGGCTCTAATCACCGTCCTGATGTAGGGCTGCCTTAGTCATGCTTTATTGATTCCCTTTTCTAGGGACTTGAATCATCAGCTCCTCCTGGGGAAGAGCTCTCCAGCTCCACGGCTCGAAGAGACACAAATTACCGGCGTGCACGTAAGCAGGCACGGGAGAGCTGAGATGCTGGAGGAGATGCTCTCAGTCACGTGCCCGGCAATTTGGAAAGGTGATTAGTGCTGCTAAGTGATGAGGCCAGGAAAAAAAATTCATGGGTGGCAAAATGAGCCAGCTGAATGGCAGCAGGGGCATAGAGGAAGCTGCTGGTCTTCTCCAGGAGATAGAGATATCTCCTGTTTACCTTCAAGAGAGCAGTGGGGAAGGGGTTTGTCCCTCTGAGTGAGCACCCTCCTTTCTTATTTGATCAGGAGAGAGGATCCGAGAGTCTTCACCCACACTGAAGCAGCTAGGAGCATGTCAGGAGCGGTGATTTGCAGTCACCTATGTTGCTCCAAGCTGCTTTAAAACCCTTTAAGTCATCCATGCCCTTTCACACCTGACCTACACCCTCTCCTGCTCTTCCCCTGAGGTTGTCCATTCAGCCACAAAAGTAAAAATTTCTTTTTTTGCTACGTGGCCATCCCTGCTCTCACTGGGAGGTCTGTGCACAGAGCAAGGGGGAAAAAGCCGAGAAGGCAACTGAGGAAGGATTTGGACCTTCTGGAGAGGACCCTAAGGAGACCAATCCTCGAGGCAGCTCTTGTTGGGCTCTGCTGACATCTGGCTATGAGCACAACCAGCTTCAAAAGCGGCTGTGGAGAATCCCTGTTGCTTTGCAAACACAAACTGCAGCAATCAGAGAGGAGGTGGGTGGAAGAATAGGGGGACGAGCTCCAGACAAAAAACCTTGGGGGCTTCCTAAATGGTCGGGGTTGCCTCCTAGCAATTAACCCCTGGGGCAGGGGAAGGCATGCAGGAGCTGGAGGCCATCCCTGCTCCCTTCTGATGTTCTCAGAGTGCCTTAGCCGGGGAGACAGATGCCTCTGCAAGAGCAATGCAGGCGATTCCTCTGCAATCCAGAGCAGAGCGAAGGCGAGCAGGCGCTTCCGCTGCCAGGGAACGAGCTTGAAAGGGATCCAGCGGATAAAGAGATATTCAAAGTTCAGCTAATGAGTGAGATGACTCACTGGCTCAACGAGACAAAGGTTAGGCTGGAAAATAAAAATCCTTGCTGTGAGGAACAGGGTTGGTGGGGATGCGAAAGGCAGAGGAGGAGGTGTAACCAGAGGCAGCCAGTGCTGTGAGGGGCAGAGGGGCAAAGCTTGGATGTGACCACAGGTTTGACCCAGTTTTGTTCCAGGCTGGCGACACGGGGGTTGTGACAGCAGCTGTGGATGTTCGGGCATGTGGTAGCTGTACCTGCCTTCTCCCTCCCTTCTGCAGCTCTAACAACCCCTCACCTGGGTAAAGCACATTTATCTGGTGGCCCAAGAGGATGCCACTTGCAAATGAAGCACAATAGCCCTTCCTTCACCACCTTCACCGCCTTCACCAACTGGTACTGATGAGAAGGGGCAGAGGATGGTCAGACCGCAAAAAACAGCCTAAATAGTCATGAGGAAACATCAGCCTACTTCCAACACTCTCAGCGTTGCCACTGTGCCCAGGGAAGAGAAATACTGTGGTCAACATGGTCCTGATCCAAAGCATCCTAAAAATGAGAACTGGAAAACCAGAAGCTTCCTGCTTATAGGAGATGTTGGCTGGCTTGGGTGTACACAGAACCTCTGTTAGAGCATCTCTGTGTCAATGTTGAGCAAAACAAAGGAACAGATCTCCTCTGTCCTTGGTCTTTATAATCAGAAAACAAGTTGCTGTAGCCTGGGATAGTCCAGAAAACAAGGAGCTGCAGCCTGGGATCCTGTAGAGAGCACAGCACAGGCACATGTGGCACAGAGCAGGTGCAGTGCTCTTAGGGGTTTTGCTAGTGATCTTGGGACTGGGATTTAATTTTTGGATGTGCTTTTATTTCCCTCACTACTGAGTTCAGCCCAAGCCAGATGAGATGTCACCTAAACTGATAAACTGAAGAAAACCTTTCCCTTCTTCCCTGAGAAGCTGAGAAATAAAGACCTGGGGAGGGATGGAGCAGCTTCTGGAGACAGCAGGGAAGGAGGCCAAAAAGGAAAGCAGGGAATGGGTGGAGAAAGGAGAGATGCAGCAGGACATCCCTGAACACAGGGCTAGAGGAGCTCAGAAAGACAGATGTGGGACCCAGCCAGGCATGTCTGCTCAGCTGACCAAGGTGATGCTACTGTCCCTCAACAGCCCCAGGGAGCTCCTGCATGCAGTTATTTGGGTTGCTGTGGCAGAGCAGACAACATTTCATCACCCACACTCAGGCCAGGGTTTAACAACTTTGCTCCATACAGGGTGGAGATGTTCTGCAGTACTGGATGCTTCCAGGTGATGGTGGGAGCATGCAAAGCAGGGGCATGGACACAAGGAAGAAGTGAGGTAGAGGTGGAGATGTGGGTCTGGGGAATGGAAACCAACCTTCTCTGTTTTTCATAGACAGATTTTTTTCTCCCCCACCTTCATAGCCTCCTCCTGCAATTTCATAAGCAGCAAGGTCTGTCACTGCTGGGAGACCTGCTGGGAAACTGGAGCTTTGCTTCTGAGCAAGGTGCAGGCAAGGAGGCAGCTCAGCTCGAGGGAGCAGTGGGGCAAGATGCTCACCCTCTCCCACAGACCCCTTCTTTCTCTCCAGTTACCTTTCATTTCCACAGCAGAGGGTTGTCTCCCCAGGTGGAGGCAGAGGTGAAGGGAAGAAAACCAAAGGCAGCATGATTGTCTGGAGACACTGAGGACCAAGGAAGTGTTTGCTCCTTTCCCATAACCACCCTTGCATCTCCGTGTTGGAAAGCAAGCTTGGTTATAGTCCCCCCAAATCCTTGTGCTATCCTTTAATGAAATTTCTTTTGGAAGCTGCACTGGAAAAGGAACAGTACAGAAGGGAAGAAAGAGGAGTAGCAGATCCCAACCCACTCCAGCTCCTCTCCTTCCAGGCGAACCATGGCACAGCCCAGGCTTTCCTGAGCTGGCTGCACCAAGCCCCTGGAATTCAGGAGCTCAGGCACAGCACCTGAGAAATGGTGTTTCCACCGTGGGCAGGATGCATTGGGTCCTGCACCGGGACCCTGTGTGCCTGCGCTGCATTTGGGTGCTAACCCCACCACCCCAAGGGGATGAGGCAAGGAGCTGGTTCCTGAAAGCCCGATGTTGATTGTAGTTCATTACAGTGTGGGATGGGTATTATTCCAAAGGAAGCAGGATGTCATGCAAATATTAAATTGATGTCACTTGAAGGCTTTTATGGTCGCCAGCATGCTTTGCAAGTCTTAGTTAATCAAACCCTAGGCTTGCACATCCACACTGTCCCTCTGTCCATTGAGACCTGTAGGACAGGCTACCAACAGTGGGATGTCCATGCAAGTACTTCCTCCTGGGTGGTGGTCAGCTAAGATCAGACTCAGGGGATATAGTATGACCCAAGAGGGTCCAGAGTGCTTGTGACAAAGGACATTGTCTTGTTCTGGTGTTGTGTAGCACCACATGGGTCGTGCTCCTTTGTGTTTCTCTCTCTTCATAAACTACAAACCAGAATAAAATGGCACCTAGAATAGCAAGGGAGGCTTTGGACAACAGCAGATTGCCAAGCCTGTCATCTTCTTCATTAATCTGGACTACTAATTGCCAGTGCTGGGAGCTGGAGCATTAGCAAGACTCCAGGATCCCTCCTGCCCTTTGCGTTCAGCTCTCAGGACAAATCAATACCACAGCACGTGCTCTCCAACAGCGACCGACTGCAACAATTACCCAGCGAAGAAGCACAGCCCTAGTTTAGTGAAGCAACCTGAAACAGCAGCAGTCACTTGGCAGACTGACCAACAGCCTGACTATCACTGTCAACAGAGGAACAGAGCAAACAGCTGTACTGGTCCATGGGATGTCTTTCTACTCGGCTTGTGTGGCCACAGATGAGATCCAAAATCAGCCTGGACTTGCAAAAGGGCAGCTTTCAAGTGGAGGCAGAAGTTGCATGGTTGAGTTGAATCTAGAGCTTGGCTGAAGAATGTAATTTCAGAGGAAAATGTGCAACAGGAGAATGAATATCTAAGTTGGGCATCCCAACATGCAGCACTTGTGTTGGCAGTAGAAAAAAAGACAACTCAAAGAGGTCTAGGGCCTCACTGAGACCCAGATGCTGTCACTGACAAGAGCTGGACCTGCTGTTGTCACCAGAGGGGATGTAAATGCCTCACAAGACGTGAGGGAATGGGTGGGTTGAATAAAAGCAAATGGATCAAGTCATCAGTGAGTTCAAAGAAAATGGTGATAAGTCAAATTGCTTTCAGAAATTATTTCTATTTTAGCAGTCACAGACTGCCATGGATTTCTCTCAAAAGCTCTACTGAAGGAGAGTGACTCAAAATAAAATGCTTTCTGGTAATAAAAACATCAGCATTTCTAAGGTTTCACAAAGAAGTCCAGTCTGCCATGAAAGGATTTTGATTGAAATAAAACAACTCCATGACTGACTGATGTTTACAAAATAGAAATGTGGCTAAAAGAGGGCAGCAGGAACAGAATTAGGCTTCTAGCACCAAAAATGCTCAGAGCACATCCCTGGAGTCCTCAGCACAGCAGAGACAGGGACCTGCTGGAGCGGGGCCAGAGGAGCCCCAGCAATGCTGGGAGGGCTG
>JANIJG010013573.1:0-43093 GCA_024611175.1 Megaceryle torquata | reverse complement strand
GGATCTCCCCCCTCCTCTGCTGACCACGCTGCTGGGGGTACAGCCCAGGGTGCCCGTGGCTGCTGTGCTGCCAGCGCATGTTGCCAGCGCATGTTCAGCCTTTCATCCACCAGTAAACCCACTGTGAGCTTCCCATAGGCTTCCGGGCCACAAGTGTTTTAACAGTTTTCCTTTGCATGTGTTTCTCACACTTTTTCTACCTTAAAGCATAACCCAGAGGAGTTTTGCCTTGCCCAGCAATGGATGAAAACCCTACACACGTGCTCTGGCCAAGCGGAGAGGCATGAAGAAGGAGAGGACCTCATGCAGGGAATCCGTTCTGCATCAGTTCAGGCACCTGGGAGCATTTAATTTACCCAGGCGATGCTCCCTGGGCAAACAGAGGTATTAGCACAGTCATCCCTTTAATGTGACGTTATCTCATTGCTGCTGTTAACTCCCCTGTTATTAGCTTGGAAACGAGCTTTGCGATGGATTGCCAAGGGGATAAATGGGAATAAAAAGGTGAAATGAAGAGAGCAAGTGTTTAGGTTAAATGTTGAATGTTCTCCTGGTGGAAGTACTGGAAGTTCCTTTCAGCACGTACACTTTGACAAGGCTGATGACCAGTAAATGAACAGAACAACCCTACTCTGGAAGGTATGAGGTCTGTGTGACCTGTTATATCTTTCCTATCTCTACCTTCAGAGCAAAGATTCTCCTCTAATTGGCTTTAAACCATCTATTTAAGTCACTTCTGTGGCTCCCGGTACTCTAGGACCTGAACAACATCCAAGCTTTTAATGTTCTTATCCTCACGCTGCTCTGCAGAGATAGGAAAATACCAAGACCTGTTTAGCTCTTGGGAACCTGAGGCAAAGAGACACCAAGGGCCTTGGCCAAAGCTTGCAAGGTAGGACTGCTTCACTGTCAGGTGGGAGACAGTGTCCTCTCCAGAGATATGGCCAGAAAAGTTTCACGCTCCTAATATGGGGAAAGTGGGAAGAGAATGGCACTGAGTGTGGCTGACCTGAGGGAGGTGCTGGACCACTGTGTAGCAAGTAGGGGGGGCACACAGAGAAGGGCATAACATCCCTGGCCATCCTTGGGATAGAAAACCAGAAACCTTGGTGCATTAGAAAGGCAAAGCATGAGGGCACCTAACTCCTCAGGGAGGCTGGGGTTGTGAGTATGGAATGAACTAAGCCTGAAGCACTAGCTGCTTGGGCCTTTCTAAGATACTTTGCTCTTCCTTGTTGTCATAGTGGGCACCAAGACAAATATGTCAGGATAGTAGGACCTACTGTGGGCCCAACAGCCGTGATGGAGCTTGACTTTGCAGCACTGCTTCCCAGAGGGAACCCAGAGAGCTGTTAGCAGAGGAGGGAACTGAACCTGCGTGTTCTCAAAGTGGGGACACACATGACACGTGCAGTCCAGTGGCCCCCCGTGGACCATGAAATACCTTCTTCTGGGGTTACAGTCATGTTACTTAAATGGTCTCCACCTAAGGTTCTTTACTTGTCAATTAAGTGTGCCATGTACACCCTCATGGCTGAGATCCAGCTGTGGTGGATGGATCCATGGAGTCATGATGCAGTCTCCATGAGTGACCTTTTCTAAGGTCTTTCACCAGGGAAGGTGACATCTTGGTGACTTCCCTTGTTTGGAATCCAGCACATGCAGGGTTGAGCAGAGGTTCTCAACTAGGCTGTGTCTAGCCTGGCTGGATCTCAGTGGTAAATTTAGGGTGTTATCTGATGTGTGGGTTCGCCCAAATATGTGCACGTGCAAGAGTGTGAATTGTTGCTCCAACACATGCATAATGCTGCCTTCTTCCAAATCCTGCAGTGTGCTTGACTTCACACAATTAACCAGTCACATTCTAGCACAGCAGAAAAATAGTGTTGGCAGCTTACATGAAATACCTTGAGCACCTGTGAGTCACTTCAGTAGCATCTCTCTCTCGGAGATATATAGTAGCACAGTTGGATGAAGGACTATCGCTGGATTTCATGTCAAGTTACAGCTTGTATTATCTCCATACCCTCCTCAGCAAGCCTATCCAGGACATTGTTCTATGGCACATCCAGCACACACCTGCCTGGAGAGCTCTGCTTCAAGCTGAGATAAATACATTCTTCAACTCCCTCAACAGAACAGCTATTCACTTGGATGTTCTGCATGACTTGTCCTGATGCCAGGTTTTGAGCTTTGGTCTTCATCCAGGAGAAGCAGAGACCAAGTTTGGTGGCTTTTGCCTCAAAGCATCCAAGCGCAGATTCCAGGTGTTGTGCTGACTAATCGACAGGAGCCACATCACCGCAGAGCCAAGGTCAGTGAAGGTCACTCCGCCACTGACAGCGACTCCTGAATGATGTGTCAGCTCTTCTGGAGCCAATGGCACAGGGGACGCCAGTTCTCCAGGCCCCTGATGTATTGCAGAGCCACTGCCCCTTGCCCCTGGTGGCCTCTTCCCTTGTAGTTGCATGAAGGCGACTTCTCGGTGAGATCCCATGGTGATGGAGTCGCACCAAGGGGGAGGACTTTACTCCTGCCCTGTCTTTGCAACCAGTCCAGGACAAGGTTCAGCGTCCAGACGTGACTGACTGGCAAGGAAACAGGATTGTTCTGGGCAGTCTTTGCAAGTCAGCAGTGGCTGAGTTTTGGCAAAGACAACGGGGGCGAAGCCTGGCGCAGGAGCAGTCGGTGACATGGTTGGTCAGCATCCGCCGCAGCCCGACAGTTGACCTTTTCCTTTGCACAATGAGGAAGCAATGTCCTTCCTCTGTCCCAGGAGGACTACACCAGACCCCAGGGAAAGGGTCAGCACTCATCTCTGATAACTTTGGGTGTCAACAGCAGGTATCTACTGTGCTCATCACCCTCAGCTCCTTTTAGTCACCCACTGATGGAGAGACACAGGTGCATTTAGAGATTGGTCTGTCATTTTTGATGCCAACCTTAAAATGAAGCAAATGAAGCCCTGCTACTGAGATTAGCATTTCTAATGCTGTCATCTTTGTTTCTTGTGAATTATAAAGGTGCTTCAGAGAGACACTCCACAGCCTCCCCCCCGCCCCAGCCCTTTGCGTACATGGTCCTGCTTGTCCTATAAACATCTCCAGGTCTATTAACAAGTCAAAGCCTGGTGTCCATTTAAGGGGTACCAAGTGCCTGCAGAGTTCAGGGGATACTACCAATTTAATCACTGCAACAGCTTTTCATTGCTGGGGGGGAGTATCTCCACTTTCATATTATGACAATGTCCAGTTCAGTATCAGTTGGTATGGTACCATAAATCAGGAAGTCCATGACCCAGTTCTACCCTGGCTCACCAGAGAGCTCTATGCAAAGCAAAGCTCATGGCCTCATTTATGTTATGCCCCAAATGCTTCATATGGATCTTGAATATCCTGCAGGGATTGGGTTTTTGTCTCTGGCACAGTGGACATGATGTTGGTCAATATCCAGTGTGCAGTGGAGGATCACCAAAAAGATGCTTTTATTGGTAGATGTTCTACTGGCATCTCTCATTTTGGCCAAGGCATCTTCTGTAGTGCAGGGGTGTTGGTTCTTCATTTCTACATCAGATGGGGGAGGAACAGTGTTGTGTTGAATGAAGAAGGCCAGAAGGACACTCATGGGCCACATCCAATATGCAGGGAAGTGCATGAAGACACTGGTTTGTATTATCAAGTTTTAGAGTCATAGTCATCTAATGGCTTAATTCAGGCAAGCTACAGTACATCAGCTGCCCTTTTCATTCTGTTTTCCTATTCTTAGCTAACATCTTGATGGAAGCCTCACCCTTTGAACTAAGACCCTGCACTGCTGGAATCTTAAGGAGTATGGAGATACATAAAGAGTTTCTGTACTTAGAGTAGCTATGTCTAATTTCCTCATTGTCCTTCATCTCATCATGCTGAGGTCATGATTTATTGGTATTTCTGTAGTTATTTTTGTCTCCTGAACTCTTCAGAGACCCTAAAAAACCTGAACGCTATGATTTTCTGTTTATCTTTAATTTGTTGTTTGTTTAAAAGACCTTTTGGAGAAGAACAAGGGAAACATCCCTGAGTGGAATCTGGAAATTGGATCTTTTGAAGTGTTCCCCTTTCTGTTTGTCAGTAAGCTGAGCTAAGCCGCTCTCTCCTTTGGAGCAGATAACGCGACTGAGTGATGGAGACGTATGATTTTTAACTTCTACGTAGAACTTCAGGTTGGGTTAGTAAATCACCCAAAACTTCCCATTAAAAGACCCATCTTCTTTCTTTTCATGTTGTGAACTGTGAAAAATGTGGGCAGAAGTATTCTATGTTGTTTTGTGCTACTGCTGCTTAACCTTCAGCCGAAATCATTCTGCTGTTTCTAAGAACAGGGGTAAAGAAGTGTAAGATGTTTCTCCCTTTTAATAAAATACCTGTGGATTCGAGCACTGGAGTAGGATTATCCTTTGGATTCCTGTGATTATCTACCTGAAAGCAATCATTTCCAAAATGGCCATTGGCCAGCGTTCAGGGGAGATATCTTCAATGAGAGCAGCTGAACTCCCAGCAGACGCAAAATACACCAGGTGCCTTCCACCTGGAGACAGAGCAGGACTATCCCTGTACTGTCAGGGCTGTCAGGTCCATCAGCCAGCTCTGCGGGGTTCGGCAGCAAGCAGCCAAAGAACAACACCGATTATCTGCTCATTAATGGAGCAGGGCACATCCTGAGTGCTGAACGAGGCAGCAGCTCAGTGCAAAAAAATAGCACGGGAGTGTGTAATTAAGGGCTGCCAGGACTCACCCACATAAGCTAGATCGTTGCAGGTTGCAGGGATATTTTCATGCCAGGGTCTTCCCACCTTGCGCTTGCTTGTCTTTGGTTGGCTAGGGTGCTCCAACACAAGTGTGCCCGGGTGAAAGCTTCTGAGCTTATTCATGCCATTTTTGAAAAAAAAGGACTAAATTTAAAGGAATATAGGTGTCTGTTATTGGTGAGCATCAACAACAGTGATTTTTTTCTTCCCCGTGTCCCCAAAGGACCTTGCTTGACCCAGACAATCCATTCAGAGGACAGTGGGGCAGAGGTTTCATGCCATCAGCCCAAGAACCACATTCCTTACTCCCAGTCCGCAGCAGGACAGAGCAAATGTCCCAGCAGCACATCCCAAGCACCTTCCCCATCCCACCCAAGTATGTGTCACAGGTTCATCTGTGGTGGCAGGACTAATGTGACCCTGCCCTGGCTCCTCAGGGGCCCCTGTGTCACCCTATGCCAATCCACTGCTCCAGTTTCAGGGTGGCCACGTGATGCTTACTCAGAGGAGATGAGGTAACGTCCCTGTCAGCAGTGACGCCATCGCCTTCCCTGCAAAGCACCCTTCTTATCGCCTTCTCAGTCATGTTTTCCTGGCAGGCAGCCCAGCCAAGGGATATGGTAATCTCCCAAATGGTATCAGACAGGGCAATCAGCTGAGGCTGGAATATGTCACTGCAGCATTTAGGGTGATAGCAGCCATACGCATGGACAGGTGAAGGCCAGCAAGACAAGACAGAGATTTCTGTCTCCCTCGACCCCTCTCGCTCTCACCTCCTCTCATTCCCTACCTACTGTCCCCATGGCTCTGTTCTTGGGCAGTGGGCTCTGTCCCTGCCTAGTCTTTGGTCCCTGCCTTGGGCAGGGCCCAGCAAGGTAGGAAGTCCTTCCTGAGTTCCCTCCACCTTCTGAGGACCTGAAGAAATGCCAAGTCTCCCTTTGGATGGTTTTTGGTCTTGTGGTATTTAAAAGGAATAAAATATTGCCCAGCATAGAATCATAGAATCATTCAGGTTGGAAAGATCACTGAGTCCAACCATTAGCCCAGCACTCCCAAGTCCACCATTAAACCATCTCCCTCAGCACCACATCTACATGGCTTTTTTTTTACAGAAAAAAAAATTCCTCCAGGGGAGGTGACTCCACCTACTTCCCTGGGCAGCCTGTTCCAGAACTTGACAACCCTTTTGGTTTAGAAATTTGTCTTAATGTCCAACCTAAACCTTCCCTCGTGCAACTCAATGCAGTTTCCTCTTGTCCTATCAATAGGAGAAAGCTTTGGATTTGCCTTGACCAAGCATGGATTTGATGGTGGACACCATCTCCCAGACCAACAGCATGTGCTGGATCACTGCTTTTAGACCTTCCAGGATTGATGGGATCAGCTGGGTGCTCTCTGCTGGCCCTTCCAGGGTGATACAGCATGCAGGTGGTCTCCATGGAGTCCTGCATCTGGAAACAGATGGCAATTCTAGGTAGCAAGTGTGGAGGCAACATGAGGACACTGTGAGAGTAAAAATTCATCCCACAAATTCTGACAAGAGACCAGAGGGATCAGCAGTTCTTCCTGTGCTGCTTGACCTTCTTTAGCCCCAGGCACGAGATAGATGTTGTCCTGAGATGCACCCACCAGACATCACTGACCACTGTGAAGACCTCTGTTGTGAAATCACACTTTGAGTGAACACAGCTCCCACAAAGCAGCCAGCTGTGGTGAGGCAGTACCCACGCACACTGCTGGCAGATCAGCCCCATCCTCCAATGCAACAGCTGGACAGGGATGAGGACATGGTCTTCATCCCACCAGGCTGCTCTGTCACGGACCTCCTTCTTGCTCAGGTGGGAAGGATGGTGAGAGCAGACACTTCGCAGGTGAACCCTTTTCCTCCCAATACACAGCAGAACAAAATGGGGTTGTCCTCACGCACTGCCCAGCACAGCTTTTAAAAACAAGGCTTGGTTTTTGTTTTTTTTTCTCTGGGTGGCCTCCTCGTTTCTCATGGTAGGTTTCAGCATTGCTGACTCACGTAATTTTATTATAAATCTTGTGATATTTCATGCCGTCTTTAACGCAAGGGTGCCCAGAGTCACGTGGCTCTGGGACAAGGAGCTTTTATTAGGGGCAAAAATAGACTGGAATATTTATGGTCCTCATGCTACAAGGAAAGCAGGAAAATATGCCCCCTAAATGTCGAGAAAGGAAAAAAAAAAAAGCAACAAAAACCAACCCAGAGTTCAAATCTGTACGATCATTGTATAAAATCCCATCATTTTTAGCCTGCTGTGATTGTTCCTGGTGCTGGTTCACATCTCCTGCTCTCCCATGAGCAGCCTCTGCGACGGCTTCCAAGCTGTTCCCTGCAATGTGGAAATCCCCCTTACACAAACAAGGGCACCGTCAGTCTTGCTGATTTTCTGGAAGCACAAAAACATGTTTGTTTTCATCCACGATCCACTGAGGGAATTTCCTCACCGATTTGGATTTGGGGAATTTTTATTTTATTTTTTTTTTATTCCTCTGAAAGCCATTTTGCCGGTTTCCAAGAACCTTAATAAACTACAATTACCGAGATTAAGAGCATTATGTGGTTGGCACCCAGCACAGAAACAGACCCTGAATTGTGATCACTTTGGTGGAAACTGGCAGAAAATAGCTGAGTGAAATGACCCTTTTTCCTGCACAGTCTGAGAGTGTGAAACCGAATTGGAATTCGGGGGAACAGGTTGCCTTTGGCAGGAGCTTTGTGTTGATGGAAGCGCAGGCAGCTGCCCAAAGTGCTGTGCCATGGCCGATGGGCAGGGGAGAACTGATTGCACCAGAAAATAGTGATGCAGTGAGGTTAGAAGGTTCATGGGAAGGACATTAGAGGGCATTTCCCAATAGACAGAATCATAGAAACATAGAAACATTCTAGCTGAAAGACACCTTTAAGCTCATCTAGTCCATCCATTAACCCGGCACTTCCAGGTCACCACTAAACCATGTCCCTCAGCACCACATCTACACAGCTTTTAAATCCCTTCAGGGATGGTGATTCCACCACTGCCCTGGGCAGCCTGGGCCAGGCCTTGACAACCCTTTTGGAGAAAAACTTTTTCACAACATCCAAAGTAAACCTCATCTGGTGCAACTTGAGGCCGTTTCCTCTTGTCCTATCACTTGTTTCTTAGAAGAAGAGACCAGCCCCCACCTGGCTCCAAACTCTTTCTAGGGAGCTGTTGAGAGCCAGAAGGTCTCCTCCGAACCTCTATTTCTCCAGGCTGAACAAGCCCAGGTCCCTCAGCTGCTCCTCACAAGACTTGTTCTCTAGACCCTTCACCAGCTTCATTGCCCTTCTTTGGACAGACTCCAGCCCCTCAAATACACCAAGAGATACACTGAACCCTCGCACACCTGCAGGTAGAGTGGCTGAGCCTGTAAGGGTCCAGTACCTCATTTATCAAGGGGATAAGCGCACTGGAGTCCCTGCAACCCAGGTCTTGCTTCTGGCCAACATGTTCCATGTGTCCTCTCCCCACCACAACACTGTGCCTGGCTCTCAGTGTGAAGTTGATCAAGGGATGGGTGAAGAGGAGGGCACCACCTGCATGAATGATGGGGATGGATATAATGTCCTTATGAGGAGCATGGGAATGTCATTCCTGGAGCCAGTGCTGTGTTTGAGTGCATGGAGTTTGTGACTCATCTGAAAGACGATCTGTCCTGGCATGTGGCTGCTGGAAGAAGAGCTGCTCCCCAGGAAGAGTATCTCCAACTGCATCACTGGCAAATGGTCTTGTGGTTCCTGGAGCTTCCTTGCTGCTCTTGCTCCAGCTGCTTATGTGCCCCTATCTGGAGAAATATGGGCAACACTGAGACATGCCCAGACCTACCAGGGATGGCAGTGTGCCACGAGCGGATGGCAAACACTGACCCATCTCATTGAGACTTTTTGGAGCCAGACAATCTGTAGCACTTGGAGCTCCCGGTGCCTCCCTTCCTTCCTTTTGTGTTTTACTGGTGACCGTGGCCACCCTCCCCCTGTGCTCCGAGTTTCAATGGCATGTCAAACCCTTTGATCCCTGCCACATAACCAGTGTCAGCATGCAGAGCATGTTATCCAAACCATGTAGAAACACACAGCAGCCAGCACGTTGGCTTTGGGACAGCACTGAATGCCTCAGAAGAGGGATCTTTGCAGTGTGGAAGATCTGAAGTGAGGTCTGATCCTCCCAGGAGCTTCAGAGGTGGGGAGTACCATGAAGGCTCCACACACATCCTTGCCGTGGGAGGAAGAAGCTCCTCTGCCAGTTATATGTACAGATCTTCTCAGCAGGGGAGACGGCAGCTATTCAAGAAGGAAGTCTTTGAAAGCACACTCTGCCGCAAGTAACTCGGACATCCTCAGTCACCCCGGGATGAATACATAAGGAGGCTTTTCTTCTACAGCAGTTTGAAGGATATGTGGAATTTCTTAAGATCAGCAGTGAGGGACACATTCATAGTAATTTGTGGGACCATATAGCTTTGATTCCCGAGCTGCAAGGCACATTAGCAGCTCAGCATATCTGTTGGAGGAGAGCAATCACTGTTGAGCACAACGGACTTTTCCACCACAGATACTCAGTGGAGACCCAGGAGAGGACAGAAATTCACCAACGTCCATTCTCATTCAGGCACCCACAGCCACGCAGCTTTACAGCAACATCCACGTTTGCCCCAGAAGTTGTCCCAAGAGCACTGCTCCCCTCTGGCGCCTGAGCTCCAGTCACACCTGCAGCTCAATGGTGGGATTGCAGCCAGCGTAGGAGGAAGAGGAGGCCTCACCCCCTTCCTGGCTGTCTGGTCTAACCCTGCGATATCCAGCACACAAATACATCCCGATGGGCTCAGGAGGGCATCACGCAGATGGATGTCCAGCACCCAACTACATCTTGTTAGGCTCAGGAGAGCATCCCACAGGCTGATGTCCAGAACCCAACGACATCATGACAGGCTCAGGAGAGCAGCCCGCAGATGAACACACTGCTTTTCCCACGGCGGGTTTCCTGCAATGCTCCACCAGCGTGATAACAGCTTCGCCTGCGAGGGAGGCAGGACTTAATTAGAGGAATCTGGAGAAAGGCAGATTTTGTCATGTAAATGATTCCTGTCATAGGACACGTTCTAAATTTGGATTCTGAGGCTGGGGCTGAGCAGAACAATCTCTGCTGTAGCGTGGCAGCTGTCAAAGGTAGGGAGAAGCTTTGAATGCCTACAGGAGTGATGGCTGGTGCCTTTTATTTCACTGCAGGGTACATTTCATCCTCTGAGTAAATCAAGTGATTATATATCGCTGGACAGGAACAATCCTGCGAGACGGGCTCCATTATCCCCACTTCTTTTAGCTAAGGTAGCCAAAAACCCAAGTGCTTGTAGGCAATGAAAGGAGTTGTTATCAGGGACGTGATTTGATCCTGGTATTTCCAAACCCCTAGGCCTGTGCTCAGGCCACAAGCCAATATCACAGACTGTTTCTGTTTAATATTTTCTTCCTCCGTTGCTCGGTACCGCACAGCGTCACAATGGGAGGCAGCGCTTTCTGCTCTGCTCCGCCTGGTAATGGTGTCTCTCGCTGTGTTCTCTTTCTGATGCTGCACCACAAGGTACCTATTCCTTTAAAATAACAGCTTCTAAATGAAAAAAAAAAAAGAAAAAAAAAAAGAAAAACCAACCAGTAGTTCTGATAACAACAAATCAAGGTCCTGATAAGGATGCATTCTGTGTGTGGATTCTCTGCCTCAGGTGGAGGCTCAGGCTCACCTTGCTTGCAGGTGAAGGTCTCACAAGACTTTGTTTCTATCTGGATTCCCAGGGGAGGTGAGGTCAGTCTGCAATCTTTCTTTCCCTTGCTGCTCTGCTTTTCCTGCTTTCTTTCATTAAACTTCCAGAGATTTTGCACTTCTGAGTTCTCCATCTATCAAATTCAGCTGAAGATGGTCAACAGGTTCTCTAGTTGCGAGAGGTGTTGGAGAGACAGGTACATAATCATGAACCCAAGTACACGGTGCTCGAACACACAAGCATTGCTTCCTTGGGAAGCCAAGCTAACAGGCAAGAGTGAAAATTCACTTTGGAAAACGTCTGGAACAAATCCCATCGAATGTATAATGTGGGTAATCTTCCAGCGGCTGGGAGAAGCGCTAAGATAACCAGAGCAGAGCGATAAAGTGCATCATTCATAAGCACCGGCTTCTTTAACAAATGTGGCTCCTTATTATGCTCATGAAATATACATGGAGAAATCACAATTTCTGATGGTGTTCAGCATTCGCAATCGCTCGGTTCGACGATTTAACGCTGCACAGACCAGGCGCCGGCGCCACTCTGGAGCTGATCCCGTTTGGATGGGTTTGTTTTGGCTGGCCAGAAGGTATGGCTGCTCCCTGACTGACTGATTATTTAAACAGCTTCAGCCTCGATGTAAATCCCTCAGCTGTGACTATTCCAGTTGTAAATTTGACGTACAGTTTCTGTATGCCAATAAAACTTGACCTAGACCAGTAAAACTCTTAATAAGCTAAAAAAAATCCACCCGCCCAAACACAAATCTAGCAAATCTCTTGGAACGTAGAAGGAAATATGGGCAAAATACTGTTGGCAGCACTTGCTGAAGGTCCTTCATCAGCTTTTACTTTTGTGACCCATAGAGCAGTTCCATGGCACATTAAATCAAACAGACAGTCCTAATAAATCATTTCCAGGAATAAAACCACTAAGGAAGAGGTCCAAAAGTCAGACCACTTTCTATGCCATCACATATAGCAGCGATCCGCCCTCCCCCTGCCCTCTCCATCTGTGGTGTGGGAGAAGCAGCAATTAGCCAGCTTGGGGGAATATTACCTGCTTGGGCTGAATGACACCCTGAGCTCAAAAAGTTCAGGTGTGAGCCCTGTTTCATAGGAAACCTGGCTTGAGTTCAGCCAGCCAGCAGTGAATTGAGCTCTAAGGTTAAGTTGAGTTTGCACAACAGAGGAACCTGGTAAACAGCAGCTTGAAATCAGGTCCTGAGTGCCATGATCCTGGACAAGTCATGTGCCAGGCTCCAGCACCCCAGGCTCTGGGCTCTGGCCTATCTTCCACTCAGAGTTGTGGTCCTAATTTTGGTGACCTGATCCTGAGCTTGGCTTGCCTCCAGGGTGGAGGAAATGACTCCAGTGACTCTTTGGCAGCAGTGGTGAAGAGGAAATAATAAAGAAATCCTTGAAAATAAAAGAGGCACTATCATTAGCAAAGGGCAGTGAAAGCCCAGCAGAGATTTAATGGGGGTTTTTCTAAGGTCTCTATCCTGGTTGAACAATCAAACCCAGAGGGAAGCAGCACACTGTTCATACTGTTCCTGTACCTGAGGACTGTATGTACAGACCAGGACTCAGCTATACAAGGAGCTGTACAAATACAGAGCAAAAGGACTGACTTTTCCCCAACTATGGCTTTTACCCTTCTGTGTTTAACACAGGAGACAGCAGATGGACTCACATTTAAGGACAGATAAATGAATACAAGATTTCAGTGACAAAGCCATCTGTCTAGCCAAAGTCACCCACTTCTGGAGTCTGGGAGGTTTGGATCCACCCACTTGTGTTGTAGAGCTAGACTCTAATCTCAGTAATTTTACTTATGGTTGAGTGTGATGTCTGCTTTACAGGGAGATGAATTGTCCTCTAGTGGTACCTACTTCCCTGCTTTAATTGCAAATGCAGAGCAGGATTTTGTTTTGATTTTGTCATCTATAGTCAACATGTCCCAGGCAGATGTTCAACTATCCAGCTCTTTCCCCATTAGAGATAACTTGGTTTGGTGTCTTGGTTCATTTGTATTTAGGGCTTAAGTGATGGACAAGCAAAGGGAATCTTCAGGACACTCTTATGAGTTGACCCAGTGGCAAAAGGACTGGTGCTCCAAAGGACTAGTCCTACCTCTTCTCACCCACTGCCTCCTGACCAGTGTCTTCTAGCTTAAAAAGTCCTGTAGGGGCACAGTTAAATAAGACCTTTGGTATTTCAGTGCAACATGATGTTCCAACCTGGAAGAGCGGTGAAGTTCTCCACTGTGTCAAAAGTTTGCTTTTTGGTTTTGTGTACTTGAAAATGAAGAAATGACTGATCTCCTGCCCATTCATCCCAGCTCAGTGTCTCCTTTGAGCTTCTGCATGCTGGGAACTGGTGGGGACATCCTGAATGCACTTGGGGGAATGTGGCCAAAGAGGTAAAACATCTTTGGGGACATTAGAAATAAGCCAGACAAGAATCTCCCATTGCCTTTGTGTTAGTCTGGCTTTGTGGAGGTGCTTGTGTCTGTGCGTCGACCCCAAAACCATGCCCTGGACCAAAGGCAGAACACCTGCTGGGGGTCAGGCTGTCTCCCTTCCTCCCCATCCCTACCACTGTCAAGTAGCTGGCTGACAAAATGGTGCTGTGATGGCTCCGTCCCTAATTTCTGCTTACGTAAATAAATGGTCCAGTGGGTGATAAGACCAACTGCTTCTGCTGGTTTGTCCTGCTGGATGGGGGATCTTTGTGTGCAAAGGGATCTTAGGCTTTGGATTTTGTTTTCATGTTGTTCTTTCAAAATGTTGAGGCTGTCATGGGGGTCACAGAGGCCACGCACATCACATGTTGATGCTAGACATTGGCAGAAGCAGCCCCACCATCTGTATGTGACAGGACGAGGCACATGCAGGGAGCTGGGTCCAATTCTGGCAAAGCCTCAGAGCCTGCAGCCCAGCACAGGTTTGCAGAAGCCAAGCAGGAGCCTGTGCAGCGTCTCGGTATTACACTCAGGAAAGGCGGTAGCTTTGCTTCCAATGTGTTTCCTTTGCTGTCCTCCCACCCTCATTCCTATGAGCTCCTCATCACAATTTTTACAGCTCAGCTGACAATTCCCTCCTATATTTTCTGTCCTTGAGAACTCTCTGTTCAATGCACCAGCAAGAACTGCCAGGTATTTAGACCGAAGGCTCACACAGGTACCTCTTAAGAGCTATTTCTCCACTATTTGCCTGCTTTTTTTTTTTGTGTGGTCTGCAAAGTATTTGAGTGGGCAAAGGCATATGCACCCTCTGGGCTCCTGAGCTTTTTATGGGAAGAGCATCAAAAGCTCCAACCTTTCAAAGCTGTGCTGCAGAGCTTCTTGCGGAGTCATCGCTGTCCTCTGCCACATCGCTGGCAGCTATCAGCTCGTTAAAATACAGGCTCCCATTATCTCTGACTCGGCCAGGAGTGCTACAGGTGCCTTGCTAGTCCTGCACGTGTTTCTCCTGCAAATGCATCACTTTCCTTTGGTCTGGCTGATTTTTCCAATCCTTCCCACAGTCATTCATTGATTCTTTTAAGCAAATTGCAAAGCAAACAAACAAACAGAAACAAACCAAACCACAGCCCCCAAACACGACAGGAAACACAAAATAAAAACCCCAAGCCTCATCAACCTGAACAGTTTAAAGCCAGAGAATATATTAAAAATTTCCATCATGGAAATTTCCTAGCTCAGCATGGAGATTTCCCAGTATATTAGACTCTTCTGTTTTTCAAGGCTGCAAGCAAAGAATGGAAATTTCCAATTACTGCATCAAAGGCTGCTGCTCTCCTGACAGTCTGCTTAGCAGGGGTCATCTGCTTCTGTAGGACATTAAATAATTTAAGGGAGGGACAGGGAGGATTTGCTCAGCAGCACCGTTTCCTGCACGAGGCACAAGCATTTCCTCTGGTGCTTGGTAGAAGGGAAGGAGCCTGGTGGCCCGAGCTGGAGCTTGGGTGTCAGGACTTAGGGGGATGTTTCCCCCCCATCTCGGTCGGTTTGGTGTGTAGAAGTGGAACCCAGGGGAACCCAGGTACTTTTGCCTTCACCGGAGCTGTCCAGCCCTCAAGCCCTTGCATGGTTGACTTCCCACCACTGAGATGCACGTGCAGAAAGCTTCTCACCACCGATGGATCACCACTGTTTATTCCTCATAGGATGTGAGGAGAGGGGAGGAGGGAATATGCCAAACCAAGGAGAACTCATACTGCTCCTCCCACTTTGTGGCTGCCCCTCACCAGAACCCTTGAACTGCAAAAAAAAGAAAGCTCTGCTGGCCACTTCCAGCCAAGCTGTGCATGCAGGGAGTCAGAAAAGCAGGAGATCCAGTCCCTCCTTTCATCTCTTGACTCCACCAAGGGTTTGCAGTATGGGGTGGGCAAAGCAAGATTGAACCTCTGCGTGGTGGTTGGCAAAAGCGGGTGATATCTCCTACCAGGCAGGGTGTTGTGGGGCTTAATCAGTCTGTGCTTGTAGATGCTGTTGGAGTTCCCAGATGAAAGGTACTGTATAAAAGTGCAAAGTAATGCCATTACACAGTGATTTTCTTTAACAAGTCTCGGTGCTGCGACATGAGAAATGTTCAGGATGATGCCATTAGCGGTAGCCAGCTCATCTACTTTGGCAAAAGCAGCAGGGAAGGAAGAAAGGGAGAGAGGGAGGAGAAATGAATACATATTAGTCCTGGGAGAATTATGATTTGGACTTGATGTCTGATTTTTTACAGGCCATGTCTTACCCGTATTTGTAAATCTGTCTCCGGGGCATTTATGGGAGCTCTCTTGTACTGGTAGTTCTTCTAAACTCTGGTAGTTACAGCGTGTTTTTGTGGGTCCCAGCTCATTACAGAGGTAATCATGTGAGCCAGTTTATTTAAAGGGGGAACTAGATCTGAATGTTCTCCAAGCTGAAAGCATCTCTTATGAGCATGAGTCTGCAGTAGTAACTGTCTGTACTTTTGCAACTTCCATCCAAGAAATTCAGAACTCTTTGCAAAGCAGAGTTGATGTTGTTTCCCTCTTAGTGACAAGCAGGCAAAGAGAGAAAAAAGTGCTTTGTCTCAAGGTTTCTTTGTCAGTTATTGGTAAAACATGATTAGAGACTTTGTCTTGAGGCATGTTGGCTAATACACCTTCTATATCCTCTCAGGTTTAAAAACAAGTTGGGCTAATTGTAATCAAGCCCAAGAGCAAGTGTTTGTGTCATGCAAGATATCAACATGGATCATGGAGTTACAGAACAGAGTAGAATGAGCTTTTCAGTGAGCTCATCCTCATAATACATCTCAGAAAATACAGCTGTTGTTAAGGGGAACATCACCGTGAGTCAGGTATGTGACCAAGTTTAGGGCAGTCAGCAGAAAAAACATCCGCAAGCCTTCTAAAAACTAAAGGAGATCATTTCTGACACCAAATATGAGCCAATTGGTCCAAACCTCATTATGACAGATAACATTATATTTATCACTGGACTGGAAACTGGTGACTGTTCTCAGACTTGTGAACATCACCTGCAATAGCATTTGGTATGAGCTGAGAGAGAACAGACTCAGAGAGTGATGCAGCAGCTGGTAGCACAGTAGGTTTCCCAAAGCTGTGGAGAGGAACAGGATAAAACATTGAGATGAAACCCCCTGGATGGGAATGGGAAGGTTGAGAAGAAGAGTTTTTTGGAGATGTCCAAAAACTTCCATGTTCAGAATGGTGCTCATCTTGGGTGAACAGCAAGATGAAAGAAGCAAGAAGAAATAAAAAACCCAATACCTAATGAACAAGCAGGGGAAAGGGTCGATACTGATACGAGGTAGAAGTAGCAAATAATTAGGCAAGCTGTAGTGGTGAGAGGCAACATGCTGACGGTTGGAGATGTATTTAAGTATACAAGGAGCAAAAGGGGTCCTTGCAGTGGAGACGTTAAATCATTCCTAGAAGGGAAGAGGGCTTCCAAGCATTAGCGTCTGCTCCAGCTAGGTGTTTTGCCTTTCTGAGCAGCTGATGGAGAGAGACAGCTCTTCTGGAGGGTGATTCAGTCACTCCAGAGATGGGTGGGATGAGTCGCATTCTAAAAGTGCTTCCCTCCATTGACTAGAGAGGGGGAGGCTAGACACTTGGCTCACACCGAACACCTGACTTTTGGCAGCTAAAATTAGGTGAGATGAATCTCATCTGTTGGTAGAACCAAGGAGGATATTGGATATCTACTACAGACAAATATTTTTAGATCAGCCAGCTAGGAATTTTGCATAAAGCGGTCCTTAAGAGCTGTCTCCATAGGCCTCTGGACTGTCTGTGTTAATTTACTGCAAGCCTTAGCATATGGAGGAGCTCCTGAAGACTAGAAGGATACTGCATTGATGAAAAGGCAATCTGGACAGCATGGACAACTATAGGCATGACAACAGATCCCATGCGAAACAGTGGAAGTGCTACATACAGTTCAATCCACGTGGAATTAAATGACAAGAATACAATCAACACCAGTCAAGTTGGTTTTTATAGTGTCATGGTTTAAGCCCACACAGACAGCAACTAAACACCATGTGACCACTCACTTGCTCCTACCTGCCTCTGGTGGGATCGGGAGAAGAAAAAGGCTCATTATACTCACTCACCAGTTATGGTCATGGGCAAAACAGACTCGATTTGGGGGAAAAAAAACCCAATTTAATTTGTTACAAATCAAATCAGAGTAGGATAATGAGAAATAAGGATAAATTTTAAAATACTCAATCCCTTAAAACACAAATTTTAAGCCCTTCTTCATGGGCTTAACTTCACTCCTGCTTTCTCTACCTCCTCTCCTACAGGAAAACAGGGAACAGGGAATGGGGGTTGTGGTCAGTTCATCACATGTTGTTTCTGCTACTCCTTCCTCCTTGGGGGAGGACTCCTCACACTCTTCCCCTGTTCCAGAGTGATGTCCCTCCCATGGAAAACAGTCCTCTGTGAACTTCTCCAACCTGAGTCCTACCCACAGACTGCAGCTTTTCCTGAACCAGGTCCGTTCCATGGGCTTCAGTCCTCCCAGTGATGGACTGCTCCAGGATGGGCAGTCACAGCCTTCTATTGGGTGCAACCCCCTGCTCTGGTGTAGGCTCCTCCATGGGCTGCAGGTGGGATTCTGCTCCACTGTTGATCTCCATGGGATGCGGGCAGTCAGTCTGCCATCTCACCATGGGCTGCAGGGGAATGGCTGCTCCAGGACACCTTCCCAGTTCCTTCTTCACTGACCTTTACTGACCACATAGCTGTTTCTTTCACATACCCCTCCTCTCCAAGAACTTGCTCAGTGGCTTTTTCCCTTCTTAAATATATTATTGCAGGGGCACTGACTGGATCAGCCCTGACCAGAAGCAGAAGACTTGAAGCTGGGGGAGCTTCTAGAAGCTTCTTATAGGGGCCACACCAGTAGCCGCTCCCCAGCTACGAAACCCCCCACCAGACACAAACCCAACACATACAGAAGAATATTATTTTCCAATGAGCCTGATTTACCACTCTCAAGTGAGATTACAGTTTTGTTTGATAGTGGAAATTACGACTGTGTAACAGGCTCAGACTTTTGTACTCATACCCCATACCCCATACGTACTTGCCAGTGATACATTTCCATTAAAAACCTGGCACTCTTAAATTATCAAAGAATCATCTGTAAAATGGATTAAAAACTGGCTGCCGGGTAGACCTCAAAGACCAGTCTCAGCTGGGAATTAGCACCAAATGCAGCGTTGAAGAAGAGGTGTCACAGGGATCAGAAGGAGGTCTGACAGGAAATACAAAGTCACTGTTGGTGATGTGTCGCTTTCAGATGACACGTGGGTGGATGAATAGTCTGACTCGGGCTCCACATGCAAACTGTGCTCATTCAAACACTCGCCAATGGAAAGTTCTTCACCTAGGGAGAAGGACAGCAGATCATCCCTGTCTGCTGAAGGATTATACTCTGAAAAGATTAACTGTGGAAAATCATTCAGGAGACAAGGAACTCAGTATGACCTCCCAGTGTGAGACCAGTTAAAATGGCTAATGAAAAACCTTCTGTGAGAAGCACATCCTTCTCTCCACACATGGTGGGGAGCTCTGCCCAGCTTGTGGTTATGAAAGGATGCTACAAAAAGGGTAAAAGGAACAGGAGAGATACATGGCATCCAGAGAAGAGCAATGAAACTGGGGAAGGGTCTAGAGAGAAAGTCCTATGAGGAGGGGCTGAAGGAACAGGGGTTGTTTAGCCTGGAGAAAGGATGCTCAGGGGAGACCTTCTTCCTTTCTATAACTCCCTGAAAGGACACTGTAGCTAGGTCAGGGTCAGTCTTTTCTCCCAAAAAACAAGTGGACAAGAGGAAACAGCCTCAAGCTGTCCCAGGGGACATTCAGGTTGCATAGTAGGAAAAATTTCTTCCCCAAAAGAAGCCCTGGAACAGGCTGTCCAGAGAAGTGGTTGAGTCATCATCATTGAAAAGCTGTGTAGATTGTGGCACTCAGGGACATGGTTTAGTGGTGGACTTGGCAGTGCTGGGTTAATGGTTGGACTTGATCTTAAAGGTCTTTTCCAGCCTAAATGATTCTATTATTCTAGTATCAGTGCCAAACAAAGGGCTGGAAGTGAAGCTTTGGAGGAAGAGATACAAAAGCTCTGTCTCTCTCTCTCAGAAGCTAGGTAGAAGAAGATTGTTCTTCACATGTACTTCCACAGGACGTGGGATACCAGGCTCTCATGGGCTCTTTAAATATCAAAACAGTCATAGCAAGAACCAGTGACTCAAAGTGGAAGCCAGACAAACTCAAAACAGAGAAAAGCTTTAAAGAACCTATCAGGAAACCTGATCTGCCGCTGGAATAGTGGCTCCTTCCCTGTGTGATGCTTTTGTGGGCTGGAGCATGTGCTTCTGCTGGGCATGCCTACAGGCCTCCACACTGGGTCAACCAGGGAAATGCATCAGCTTGTCATCCCAGAAAGGTCCAACCAGATGACCTCATGCACTGTGTATGACTCCAACTTTGAACTGCTCGCATGCCTCCCCAGGTCACGGTGCTTGCCAAGCTGGTCTCTCCTTGAAGGGGTGCTCTACATTAGCAGAATGAACTACAAAGAACCATCATCGCCTCCTCCGAGCCAACTGTGCACCACTCGCTTTCGGGACTTGGTCCAGTTCTTTGGTCTTTTTAGCATTTTCCTGCTCCTGGTCACACGCGTCTGACAAGGACCTGACTCATGAAGGGGTGCACCTCGTGTGCATGAATCCATCTGCCTGACCCATTGCTTATGTGCAGCTAATGACTGCTTGCTGATTTCAGGGTTTGGATGTTTTCCTTGCACCAGCTCCAGCTCCTAGGACTTCAGCCGTAATATTTCCCTGCATCCCGCCAGCTGCTTTTGCCAGCGGCTGCTGCAGACATTTCAACGCCGGCAGCTGTTTGGCAACGTGTTGTGCTGCTGTGGTTGGGATGAAGGATGCTGACCACACTTAGCGGTGAACTTCAGGATTTGCAGTCTGTGGTTGGGGTGGTGACACCCTAACTGATGGTGCCAGCCCCTGTCTTGTTGCCAGCCAGATGACTCCTTGTGACTGCTCAGCTCAGCAGGGGATGAGCTGTGCCACCTCCAGTCTGAGCAGAGGCTGAGGAGACAGGATGATCTTCAAAGTGATCTGCCTCAAAAAGCACCTTCTCCCCAGAGCTCTCCCACCGCATGAAGAACTGGATAGCTCAGAAGATGGTGGCATCATCAGGTCCATCTTACAAAGTGGGATTTAGCCTCCTCACAGCTTGGAAAGGAGACCTGTGAAGAGAAGGCAGGTGCTTTGAGAAGGACTGTGTATAAACTAGTGGGTGATGCTTCTTGCCTGGTGCAAGGAGAAACTTACAGAGCAGGGGTAGGGGAGGGATATGGCAGGAGGTGTCATGACCAAGTGTAGGGAACATGCTCCATTCTTGCCGTGTCCAATGTGTTTGTTGGGTGGTAGGAAATCTGTATGCTTGTCCCCCTGCTTCTGTGTCCCCTTCTATAAAATCCGGTGCCGTAACCCAAGCAGTACAATGAACCCCAGGAAGCAGCAACTAGATATAACAGCTGCATCTTATAGGTGAGGTAGGAAAGAAATGTGCTGACCATAGACCGCAGAAGGTCTTCCAAATCTTCTTGGCTGGACTTGCTCATTTCTTCAGTGTACATTTGATACGGAGCCACTCAGGTGCAAATTCTAGGCAGGCTCCATGAAGAAGGTAAGGGGATGGTCTCCCTGTCCCATACCAGCAGATGGTGTGTTGTTTCATTGGAGGCATCATCAGGTGGAGGCCTTCTGTACATCAATCTAATCCTGTAATTAACAACTCTAAATAATGAAGAGATAGCTGGATACTTCAGTCTAACCTTTCACACTCAAAGAGTAGTGTGTTATAGGCTCTAACACTTTTTCCAGCTGGGCCCTACTGCTCTCCTGGTACCACTTTGGACTTCCAGGGACTAATATAATAAAATAAAAAAGTGCCTTCATGCCAGTCAGTTTTACTTCTAAAAACAAAGTAAGAGATATGCCACACAAGATGGCAAAAATTACTCCAGTAGCTCAGGAGAAGCTTTGCACAAGGCTTTTTTTCATGTGATTCCCAAACAATGATGCAATCTGATGCCTCTTACAGCTTCACTATATCACGCAGAGACAGCGAGAGAATTGTGCAGAAAGCATCCAAAAGTCCTGGGCTGAAATCCCAGTAAAGCCGGTGGCAGGATTTCCATCCATTTCGGTAGAGCCAGGATGTCTCCCCTGAGGATCCCTGCTGGCTCTGCTGGGTTGTGTGTCCATCTCCAACTTCTTTTTCTATGTTATCCATAAAAAGGACACAGAAACACCTGTTTTCCTCATAGGCTTTTGGGCAGTTGAACTCCCCCATATTTGCACAGTGCCTCAGAATCATCTGTTGAAAGAGTCAAAATAAAACTTATTATTGTCTTTATTGCCTGATCATCTGCCCGTGGTGTAAAGGATGGAAGCAGATGCTCACTCCTAATCTGTGCTGTGCCATCAGATGTGAAGTTTGTTGATGGTGTCCTGCATCTCTCTCTCCATCCTCATCTATCACTCCAGTATCTAAACACCTTCTGTAGACAATTAACATCAATAACAAAATGGGTGGTGGTTTTACCTGGAGGCTCTGGTGTTTCCTTTTTCCAGCATGGGGCACAGGTGGAGTCTAGCCTGGTGGGATGCCTGGGCTGAAAGAGGCATCAGCAATGTGCCATGATAATACAAGGGTCCAGCTGCCCAACCATTAGCCCTCTAGACAACTCGCAGCTTCTGGATTCTGCTGCTCTACATTTTCTGGCCTGAAAGCAAAGTATAACATTTATTATAGAATCATAGAATTATAGAATGGCTTGGGTTGTAAGGGACCTTTCAAGGTCATGTAGTCCAACCCCCCTGCACTGAGCAGGGACATCTGCAACTAGAGCAGGTTGCTCAGACCCCCATCCAAACTCACCTGGAATGTTTCCAGGGATGGGGCATCAACCACCTCTCTGGCAACCTGGGACAGGGTCTCACCACCCTAAACATCAAAAATTTCTTCCTTAGATCTGGTCTAAATCTCCCTCTTTTCATTTAAAACCATCACCCCTTGTCCTGTCCCAACAGGCCGTGATAAAAAGGCTGCCCCTAACTTTCTGACAGGCCCCTTTAAGTACTGAAAGGCCACCAGGAGGTCTCCACAGAGACTTCTCTTCTCCAGGCTGAACCCCCCCAGCTCTCCCAGCCTGGCATCCCAGCAGAGGGGTTCCAGCCTTTGGATCACTTTTGCAGCCTTCTCTCGCCTCACTCCAACAGGTCCATGTTCTTCTTGTGCTGCTCTATGTTCCTCCTGGACCTTTGGTTTATATCCTTGAAAAAGCAACAACACGAGGACCCAGACTGTACTGGAGGGGTTTTCTCTGGGAAAGCTTCACAGATCTTCATTGTCAACAAGCTGAGATGAACTGTCTGAAAAAAAAACCATTTCCAGATGGTTCTCCATTGAAATTCAAGGAGCTTGAAAATCCCTTCTAATCAAAGCATGCTGGTAGTGTCCTGCACCCTCTTCAACTGGACAAGCAAGGGAGGGCCATTATCTGAACAGCGTTTTATACCCATGTCTTCCTGAAAAGGCAGGGGACATTTGTGATTAAAGAAAGAAACATCTTTTCCTAAGCAAAAGAGAACTGCCAACGCAACATCCCTGCAAGACAGAGACAATAGGAAAGAGCTCAAAGTTCAAACAGACAGAATCAGGGTGGAGACTTTTGCCACTGGATGTGTCATGGGCACTGAGCTAAGTAGCAAAGCCAGGAAGAAGGTGGCATCACATGTGCATCACCCTGCAAATACGAGTCATGGCTAGGATGGGAAACCAAGGGATGAGTCACAGCCAGCTGCCGGGAAAGGAGACAACAGTAGTGTTCTTTGTGCTGGGTCTACATCCCCTTTGCTGTCTAAGACAGAGGATTTCCATGCTTGGGTTTATAGCTAGCTCAACATAATCACCTAGTGAGGTCCTGAAACCTTCTCTCTGGGGGTTTGAACTTGGGTATTTGGAGCAGGAGACTGCAATCCAGCCTTGGTGGGATCGGTCCCAGCCTTACCTCCAGCATCCCACATGTCCTCTGGGGTCCCACGTCCAACCCTCCAGGAGCTTCATCATGGCAGGTGAAACACAGGTGCTATTGCCCATCCTGCACTCCTGCTGGAGCAGTCCCGGAGCTCATGCCACATGCCCAACGGCCGTCGTGAGGGATCTGCATGAACACAGTGAACAAAAGGCAACCCCGGAGAGCCCGTGGGCAAACTCACCGCAAGTATTTCCCGAAGAACATTTTTAAAGCTTCATTAATTGCCACTTTCCAGGCAAATCCTTGGCTAGGAAGTGCTCAGGTAAGGTGCTGCAACTCTGCTTGATGGCTTTTTTGCGTGTGGTAATTCAGATCCTGTGCGTTACTGTAGCCTGACCCCGCTGTCTTTGTGCAGCGCAGAGGTTAATGCTGCCAGCAGTTTGAAAGTTTGAATATTATTATCTAACAAGAGCCAAGATTTTAGTAGTTAAGCACTCAGGAGTGTTAGAGGAGCACTAAAAGGCTGAATTGTTACTTGCGCTGAAAGAAGCAGGCATGGTGTTTCCAATTATTCTTCATTTCAGACAACAGCGAGCTGTTTTGGTTTATTGGAGCAGTAGCTGGGTAGAGGAACAATATTGAGTAAACGGTGCTGAAAAAGGCTCAGTGTAAGGCAACAAATTTTTCTGACATAGACCCAACCTTACTTTGGAATATTGCTGGCAACACAATAATAGGTACAGCAGAAATCAATCGGTAATAATGTTGCAAATGAGGCAGGGAGCACAAAAAGTCCTTTCAGTACTGTAAATAAATCTCTGTTTGTTCAAACAAGTAGCATTTATGACATGATATGGAGCTCCCAGAAGCAGACATTTGGGCAAAGAGGGGAAGACGTTGAGTTTATTAAGCCAAGAACATGGAAAAGAAATAGGCAACCTCTTCTTTTCTTCCCTTTTATCCTATAGAGATAAGATCTCACAAACAAAATAAAAGCAAAAGGATCTGAGGCTAAAGCATCTTACAGAGAGATGCAGCTGGGGGGAAGCAGTCTCCTGCTCAAAGAAGATGCTCTCTTGGGCATAGAAGTATTTTTAGGATACAAACTTACAGTACGATCCTATAGAATTTATCAGGAAATTGCACCTTTCTGTTGAGCTCTTAGATGGTATTAAATCAATGGAATTGAATTTTAAAGGTTATTAAAAACTCCACAAAAAATTAAATTATTCTTTGTTTAACTTCACAGCATTTTAAAATAACTTCCATAAAATGGAGTTAAATTTCTCCCGACTCCCACTCCTTTCTTTCCTTACCCAGTTCTACAAGGTTTTTCCCATAAAGGTGTATTACATAACATTAAAATTGCAGTTGATTTTCATTTGTAAGTAAGTGGACTGTCTTTTGGATATTTTAGTCTTCATTAAAATATACAACTCAATAGTACTAAAAACTTAGTAGCACGACAAAAATCTTATGAAACATTCACAGATGCATATTGAAAGAAAGCTGGAGAAGGACTTTTTATGAGGGCATGTAGTAATTGGACAAGAAGTAACAGCTTCAAACTGAAAGAGGGGAGATTTAGATAAGATATTAAGAAGTTCTTCACTGTGAGGGTGGTGAGACACTGGAACAGGTTACCCAGGGAAGCTGTGGATGACGCATCCCCGGAACTTTTCAAGGACAGGCTGGATGGGGCTTTGAGCAACCTGCTCTAGTGGAAGGTGTCTGTGCTCATGGCAGGGGAGTTGGAATGAGATGATCTTTAAGGTCCCTCCCAAACCAAACTTATTCTATGATATTAAAAGAAAGGCATTGCTAGAATCACTTTAAAACTTTTGAAATTATAGTATTTAAACCTTGAAAAGTCTGGTATAATCTGGATATCATGAAACCTAAGGGACAATTCAAATCACAAACAGGAAAGGGCATTAGAACAAATAGGCAATGCTCAAATGTAGGAGACACAGTAAGGAAACCTTCTTGGAAACTGGTAATCTTAGAGACTATCAGAGAGTAAAAGGAGCCATTTGGACATTGCAGAGAAGAGAAATTATTTCTCTGTGTCTGTTTCCAATCCAGAGATTGTCACTGAAATACTCGTTCTGCGCTTGCTCCTTGCATGTAATAAATCTGGGAATATTGTCAAAGAATTAGGCTAAGCCCATGCTTAAACATTTTGCTGGAATAACAGTGTCAGCAAAAGCCCACGTGCTTTTTATATTATACCAGCAAAAAGTCAGCGTAATGCAAAAAACCAGCTTATTCTGCTAGAAGAAGCTTGTTTACACCAAATTAACAAAAACTACAAGTGTCAACAAAAGATGTGTGTGTGTAATATCTCCCATTAAAGCTGCACAGCCCCTGCCTTCCAGGACAGGTCATGGAAGACCTGCCAGGGTTGAGCAGTTCCTTCCCCATTGGTGGCTTTTGAGTCTAGCCTGCAGAAGGGTTGGGGAACCATGACAGCTGGTGTTAGCCCTGAAGGATGTCCTTTGGTTGTGGTTGACTGAGAGGCATGTATAAAATAAGTAGCTAGCCTGGGAGTCACAGAGGGAGCCAGAGCTGAGAGCATGGGAACTCCTCAGCAGAGGGAGACATGGACCTGGTGGAGGAGGGCCAGAGGAGCCCCACCAATGCTGGGAGGGCTGGAACTCCTCTGTTGAGAAGCCATGCTGGGAGAGATGGGGGGTTCAGCCTCGAGAGGCCTGGAGAAGGGAGACCTTCTTGTGGCCATTCAGTACTTAAAGAGGGCCCATAAGAAAGTGAGGGACAGACTTTGCAGCAGGGCCTGTTGTGACAGGACAAGGGGTGATGGTTTTCAACTAAAAGAAGGGAGATTTAGACTGGTGAGAAGGAAGAAATTTTTTGATGCTGAGGGTGGTGAGACACTGGCCCAGGCTGCCCAGATATGTGGTTGATGCCCCATCCCTGAAACATTTCACATAAGGTTGAACAGGGCTCTGAGCAACCTGCTCCAGTTGCGGGGGTGTTGGACTAGATGACTTTGAAAGGTCCCTTCCAACTGAAAACATTCTATGATTCTATGGGTATTGTGTCCATGCTGATGCTACCTGATAGGGCTTGCTGTGGTATGCCTGGTCCTCTTGTATGGGGCTTGCTATGGTATGGTCTTGGTCATCTCCTGTTACAGAGCACACTGTGGCTTGGGGTGTCATTTGCATAGAAGACTGGATGGTGCATGTATCAGTCTTTCTTGGATGTGGATTTATGACATGGCCAGGGATTGCTCACCTTCCCAGACCTAGGAACTGGGAAGCTTGCTTCTCAGCATGGTCACTGCTACTGTCCTTTTCAGGCAACAAAGCATCCAAAGCTGAGCCTCATTCCATGTGGTGGACTGAGGGAGTCAGGTGTCAGTTCAGAGCATATGCCCATAATCATAGAATCACATAATTGTTTGGGTTGGAAGGGACCTTAAAGATCATGTAGTTCCAACTCTCATGCCATAGGCAGGGACATCTTCTAGTAGACCAGGTTGCTAGGTAATGCCCAGCCCTGGTACATAAAGGACATTTTTGTATGTTGTCACGTGAACCAAACCAATGTTCCCCAAGAAAAAGAAGACAAGTGCCCTGGACTACGTCCCAGCCATGGCTTATACATGCTGACTGGGTTGCCTGGGGGTTTGCTCTCAGACAACCTCAACTATCCAGCTTTTGCTGGTACCTCTCTCTGAGTGCTGGCAACTCCTGCTTATCTAGAGAAGTCACATGAAAGCAGACAAAAAGAGATGCTGGGGAAAAAAAAAAAATAGAGAAGAAGAGTTCTTTAGGACTGGTTAATGTTCCTCCATGTATTTGGGGGGAAAATAGCTACAAGCATGAAGCCACTAGGAAATCTATGCCTTTTATGCATTAAAAATGTGTGACAAACCAGAGCATTGGAGTACACCTGCAGTTGTTCATATCAACTACTATGGAAGAACAACTAAGTGACAGATATACTGTCTGTGTTCCCTGGCCCCAAGTCCAACTGGCAGCCCCTGTCCACCAGGATAAACTCTTCTACACTCCCAAACAGGGATCTTAGAGTCAAACCACCCATCAGGTGTTACGCTTGGGACTGTGCCCAGACATGATGTAGAAGCGTCTTCGTCAGCCTTGACCAAAACTATACCAAGGACCACACTAAAAATGTAACAATATGGGAGGTGCTTGACCCTGTTAGGTGATGGATCAGACCAAGGTCCAACCAATCGAACAGACGACCTCCGGTGATGCCCCCATGAGCATCC
The DNA here is from genome assembly GCA_024611175.1 of Megaceryle torquata. Classification (NCBI taxonomy): domain Eukaryota; kingdom Metazoa; phylum Chordata; class Aves; order Coraciiformes; family Cerylidae; genus Megaceryle; species Megaceryle torquata. The sequence continues at coordinate 15,653 of JANIJG010013573.1, read as the reverse complement.
CCACACCCATAGGGCTGTTTGCAATAAACAAGTCTGCACCCAGAAGAAATTCATGGTTATAGGCTCTGTCTCATGTCCTGAAGCACTGGGCAAAAACAGGAAAGCCATGAAGTCACCGAGGCTGAAAGTAAATTCATGATTAGCTAATGTGTTTTGCTGTAACACGGTGATGTCTGGTGCTAGCTCAATAGCCAAAAATGACTGGTGATAGTTACACCCTGTGCTTTGCACAGAACAATAAATAAATGATCCAACAAAAATGCCTTGCTTGGGTTGTCCCATTTCCCTACTACGGTGCAGGCAGAAGTGCCAGTCCCAAGCTCTTATGGGCAGGACTAGTCATGTTTTATGCTGAGACTTCCATCATCCTCCATTCACTGCTGTCCTCAGTGGCTATGAAGCAACTGTCCCAGGTGTGAGTGCAACGTAAATAGTTGTGCTTGTAAAGGATCAGCTTCTTTCCTGTCTGGTCACTGCTTACAGCAAAAGGAGCTGCAGGTTCAAGCAAAGGAGTCCATCATATGCCACACCTCATCTCAGGAACAGCTTGCGCTCCCCATCACTGCTGCTGAGTGGCTGGGGAGGGTAGAGGCATGACTTTCAAGGTGCATCACGTCACTCCACCAACAACAGCATGATGAGGTCCCATCTCTTTCCACGAAGTAGAGTCTATAAAAGAGAATATTAGCAAGGACCTGCTAAACCTTTCCCCCTCCTGTTTCCAGACACAGAGCATTTCCCAGAGGAGCCAAGGCATAACCTGGCCCAACATGAATGATGTGGCTTTTGCCCAGCCTTTTTCACCTGTGATTCCCAAAGCATTTGGCAAGGTGCTCCCCTCACTTTCCTGTAATTGCAATAATCTAAGCAGTGTGCATAAGGATTCAGAGATTTTATAATTACGTACCTTTGTCCAAAGGACACGGTACAAAACCATCTATCTGCAACACAAGTTAATTTCCCCTCATTAAGGTTGCAGCCACAAGTTAATTGCACAGAAAGAAAATGCAGAAGGCTTCAGATGCTGTCCCAAGAAATTGTTGCTGTCATTCATCCAGCTGGTCAGGATGTGATGATCAGTATCAGTTACTCAGCAACTGACCTGGCATCGGTCTCCTTTGATTTAAGGTCTCGTAGACTCACTTGAACTCGCACACAGAAGTTAAGTTCTCCTAAGGACAGACAGAATTGCCTCTTGGAAATGTAGTATTTCTTGTGAATCCTCGTATTCCTCTGAATTGGAGGGAGGAGTTTTTACCACTAGGGAGCCGACTGCCTGTGAATCAGCCTTCTGAAGAAAAATTAAATTTGCTGATAATTTAATGTTTAGCTAATGCACAGGATGATCTTTTGGCAATGTTGTGATGCAAGCTTGATGTGTTCAGGTTATAAACCCCAAGCAAATCAAAGCAGAAAGAAGAATGGCTTCAGAAAAGTTCCATCAGGCTATAAGTCAGAGGCTGTTCCACAACATTTTATCTCTGAAATGTCATGCTGTACTGGCCTCAAAGCAAGAAGAACAGACGGTTCATCTAATACAATTATTTTAGGATCCTTTCATCATAAACAGTGTGCATGCCAAAATGAAAACGTATCATGGGAAAGCATTTCTCATTGAAGCCTGAATCTCCTCCCTAATGTTTATTCTATGTCATGGAGAACACTAGGGGCCAAATACACCCTGGGTTAAAAACACTGGCATCGGTTCTTGCAACACAAATCTGGCAGAGGTTCAGGATGTGACAGCCGAAGGAGGCTGCAGTCTCCCTTCTACCAACAAACCAGTTGATGCCTAGTGCTGGCGAGTGAGGAAAGGCGATGATGAAGAGAAATATGAAGTGGCCCACGGAGGTTCACTCCCTTCTGCAGCTGCTGGCCAGCATCCTGGATCCCTGCCATGGCAGTGAAGTGGTATCCTGAGCACCTGCAGGTGCCAAGTAGGTGGGTGGCAGCAACGTTCTACTCTTGTATTGATATAAATCATAGAATGGTTTGGGTTGGAAGGGACCTTAAATATCACCTAGTTCCAGATCCCTGCATGGTGGTGATTTGTACCTACTTGCAACAGCTCTTTGAATGACATCCTGGGTAGCAAATCAATTTCTTCCCCATCTTCAAGAACACCACAAACTCTTTTTCCTGCAAAAAAGGCTATTGGTGCTGTTAGTTGAGCTGGGGTTACTGCAAAATTCTCTGCTTATTCTCAGCATGTTCCCATTTAGTTGATTATTTGGGCCGTTCCATTGCTCCCACGTTCTGGGCCATTCTCTTCTGTCCTGCAAACATGGTCTACACTTTTAACAACAGTGACACTGCACTTTGCTGTATTTAAGTTCATCTTTAAATTAATCTCCTTGCCGCTCTCCTGCCGTGGGTCTGGTACGACTGATTTTCACGTCATCTTCAAGTTTATCAGTGATGATTTTTTATCATTTCCTCTGGGTCAATCGTAAAGACACTGAACAATCCAGGATCCAAAATAAATAAATGGAAGACTTCAATATCTCTAGCATAATTGAATTCCAAATTACATAATAAGATCTCTCACTGAAATATTTTTTAATCCATTTAGTATAGCAGATTAGGTTTTGTACTATTTTTCTTTAATTGGGACTGTGTTCAGAAACTGTTCAATAACTTGCAGAAATCTAAATAATTTATAACAGCCTTATCTTTATTAGCCAAACTTACATTCTCATTAAAAAAACATTCATTTGTTTGACATGACAGACTTTCCATAAAACTGCTCAGGCATATCAATCAGGTTAGCATCCTTTAATCCATTTCTAATCAGAGCCTATATCAGATTTTCTTTGATACTGTTTGGGATCAGTGTTAAACCGATGAATTCATAATTACCTGGGATTTTCCTATTACATGAAATAGAGTCTTTTGGATTCTGCACAGAACGCTCTTAGAAATGTATGTCCACAGAACCTAGGAGGTTTTGGCGAATTGTTGGCAATCAGGTGGAATGAGCAATACAACCACCCCAGTCCCATCCACACAGGATCCCAGCATCACGGAACAACCTGCACCAGCGATCTCCAGACTCCCCTCTCACAGCAGGGCTAATGGCACCCTGCAGTCAGGGGGCTCAGAGCCTTGCCCAGTGGAGTTTTGCAAGGATGGAGACCCCAAAAGCTGTCTGGGCTCCTGTTCCAGTAGTTGACTGTCTTTGTTTTATTTTATTTTTTTTTTGCCCTGACGAGGAACAGACTGCTCAGATCCTGAGAGTTTCTTAGTTCTTGTTCTCTGCCAAAATGGAGGTTGACATCTATATTCATCTGGCTTAAATGCTACCTAAAGTCCTTGTACCTGCTCAGGGGAGAGCGCTAGTGAGCCTGGAGAGCCTAAGACAAGTCTTGAGCAAGAGTCACTGGTGTCTAGTTAATGAGAAAGAAGAGACAGGTGGATGAAGGTGAAACTACAGGTCTGTGGCTTATGTGACCCTGTAGGTTCATAGTCTTCCTTGTTTAGAGATGTAATCATTTTAGGAAGAAAAGTGACTTGAAGAGCTGGGAACTTAATTTAATACCTTTAATATGGGCCTGGGTTTTTTTGCCTGATTTACTAAAAGATATCAATGCAATTTTTGGTGGGAAAAAAAATGCTATCAGTGTGCTGGACGCTCTAAATTTCAAAGGGTAAAGGGATATTTCAATGCTTAGTACACTCAGATCTCTTATTTGCCTTTCCTAAATGCCTGCTTGGTCTCCCACCAAGCTGGGGAGGGGGTGCTTCAGCATGCAGGTGACTTCTGGAATGCTTCCAGGAACCCTCATATTAATCTACCACCCTAAAAAGAGTTTGAATAAAGCCTCTAAGTTACACCTCAAATCTAGGTCCTGGGGACAGGAGGGAATGAGGTGAGGATATGGAAAATGTCCTTTTTCACCCTTCTGGATGGGAGTACACTCAGGGCAAGGACTGGCATATGTCAGAGGGGAGGATGGACAAATTGATTATTAATTAGATCTGCAATAATAGAGCAAAATAAATAATGGTTTCCTATCTGGTAAATGACCCAAGTGTGCTCTGCAAAGAGGGACTGCACGATAACTGCCTTGCAAGCCCAGCAGAAGGGCTTTAAACTATCTTTGGAGGAGGCTGGCAGCAAAAGTTCAAATTATGGAGCAAAGTTCCTGTGGGATGAGGAAATTGTTGTATCTCTCTGAGATTAGACTCTGACTAACGGGGAGGAGGTTGCTGAGAATAGGAAGGTAGAGGTTAATTAAGTTGAAATAGACAACAAAATGAAGGAGCATCTTCCTCTGAAGAAGGGAAGGAGTGAGGGAAGTGGAAAAAGGAAAATGGAGAGTAAGCTGCATAAAGACTGGGAACAAGACTAGGAAAATGATGTCTGTAGAGGAATAGTGTGACTATGGAGGGCTAAAATGAGAAAGAGCAGGAAAAAAAATAGTTTCAGGTAGGAAAGGATATGGAGGGTGATAAAAGAATGCTCTGCAAAGGTATCAGAAATAAGAGGAAGGCAATGGAAATTATACAGAACTGAATTAATGGAAAATGGGAGGAGAACAGAAATAACAACAGAGAAAAGACTGGAGCATTCATTATTTTTCACGCTTTAGCCCTGGAGGAAAAGGAAATAAAAAGATGATGAACTGGTATTTATCAGAATTACTTTTACCAAGGGGGTAAACCAATTCAAAATAGCAAAAGAAACAGTTAAAATCATGCAAAGAAGTTAGACAAATTCAAGTCAGCAGGACTGGATGAGGTTCCCCCTAGAGCACTTCAGGCACTAGCCAAAGCAATCTCTGACTCATTAGTAATTATCTGGGAGAGCTCACGGAGAACAGGGGAGATCCCAGAGGAGGGGAGAAGGGCAAACACAGCACCAGTCTTTAAAGAAGGGGAAGAAGGACTTAGGAAATTATACAGCAGCTGGTTTAGCATGTAATGAAGAAAAAAGAATACGATAAGCTGTTAAACAATCAGTTATTAAGCATTTGACTGATTATAGAAATATACAAGCCACCAGATTGGATTTGTCATAAATGAGTGATGTGAAAACCATGTAATTTCCATATTTTAACCCAACAACTGTGTTGTAGGATAAAGGAGAGGGAGTATATGTCACATATTTTGAAATAAGCAGGGTTTTTAACACTCTTTCACATGACATCCCCATAAGTTGACCAGGAACTCTGATCTCTGTGAAATCATCTTAAAACATACTTGACAGAAAATACAACTGTATTCACACAAGAATTACTAATTCCTTTCCTTCGAATCCAGAGGCCTTTCCAAATGGGGTCCCACAGGGTTTGCTCCTGGACCCAATTCTAATATTTTCATTAGTTATTTGGATGACAAAAATAAAAATATATTATTATTCCAGAGAATGTGTTCCAAAACGTTGCTGGGAAATTGGAGTAATAGGATAAAATCAAACAGATTTGGTTCAGTAAGGTCATAAGCAATGGAATATGTCAATGCAAAGTGGTAAATCAGTGGTCGAGCAGCCATCCAAAAGGAAGAAGAGCCATGAATGAAACACAAACCAGTACACAGCTGTTACAGAAGGCAAATCTTATTCTGGGGTGTAGGAACAAGAGTGCAGTAAGTAAAACATCGGAAGCAATTATTCCACTCTAAGGATGGTTCGGTTGGAATACCAGGTCTGGGGTTGGATGCCGTGCTAGGAGAAAGTAGAAGAAAGATGGAGACAAATTGTAGAGGGGCTGGAGGAAAGCAACAAGGATTATAAACAATCTGAAAAACTTGGAGGATTTTCTCTGCTTTTTTGAGAAGGGAAATAAAAATGTGCAAGAAGATGAAAACTGTCTTCTAAGACAGAGGAGACTTACAAAAAGGATATTGTCAGTTTTCTGGGTACAGTAGAGCAAAAGTGGCTTGATTTCCTGCAAAGTTTGCTGTTACTGGGTACCTGGGAAAGAAGAAAACCCCACAAATCAAATCTAAAAGCTTTCTGATTCAAAGCAAATTTCTTTGAATTAAAGAATTAGCTTTTCTAAATTAATTCCTAAGTCTTCCTCTCTGGAAGCTGATGATCCTCTCTCAGGGATGGTTGGGTTCTGCTCAGGGCACGGAGCAGGATTCAGGGTCTCTCTCCTCCTCTCCTTTCCCATGACTATCCTCGCTCGGTGTGCCAATGCTTCCATCTTCCCTGTGCCCACCCAGAATGCAAATTATTGATGCAAACTTGTGTTTGCGCTTTAGCACGGCTTCAAACACACTGTCGCCGTTAATTAATTACCCAACAACAGGAGGAAGCCAGTGATACCAAATGAAGCATGGAGCTTTTCCCAGACCAATAACAAAATCAATCCTTCCTCCTGGGTTTTGCATAGTTTCACCAATTTTCTTTTCTAACGTAGCAATGTAGCTCTACACAAGCAGAATGAAGAGCCTCCTTTTCTGCAGATCTCCTCCAGGCAGCGTGAGGTTGACAGGGGGGTGGATGTGGTGCTGCAGTTCTCACTTCCATGGGCTAGAAAAAATAGTGAGAGGGCTGGAGTGCAAAGCAGTTGTGCATAAACACACACGGCATGGCAGGGAAACAGAGAGCGTCTCGCTTTTCCCTAACAAGGAACTCCTAATTTGCAAATAAAGGAGTAACTCATGGATAAAGTTTTCCAGAATTGTTGTTCAAGAAGGGGCAGGTGATGAGAAAAAAAAAGAAGAAGGGAGTTCACAGGCTATCTGGAAGGAATACTTTCTTGAACTCTAGGATGATTATGAAACAATCTGCTGATGTCTCTGGGTAGAAATAAAGGAAGGGAGAAATCAAAACCAGAGGCAGTCTCAAGGTAGAGTCTATGGTACATCAACTAATGAAAAAAGGAGACTGAGGAAGGGATTTTTTGAAAAATAAAGGGGTCATGCAATGAACAAGTGCTGATGGACCTGAAGGAAAATGATGCACCAAGGTCAAGCACATCATGAATATTAAAGTGAGAAGAAAAAGAAGGAGAAGAGGAAGGAATTCAAGACTTTGTCAGCATAGCCCTTAGGGTCTTTGGGAATTTTCTGGTACTCTGAAGGTGTTACCTTCTCTCTTCTTAGACTAGCACCAAGTTCTGAATGATCAGATGGCATTAACAGGTTTCTGTGGGCATTCTTCTTCTTGTAAAACATTTTGTTTATTCCGTACAAGTAACTTGACTGTAGACAGAACTTCTCAATGTAGATCTGCAGCACAGTTCTGGGGAGGGAACGATGTCCCTCCATACTTTCAGAAAGGAAGCAACCAAGCAGGTCAGCTCTAAACAGTGTTCACAGACTGCATGGAGAGTCACTGAATCATAGAATCACTCAATACCAGGTTGGAAAGGTACCTCAAGAATCACCTCTCTTGGCAAAAGCACAGTCCAGACACGGTGGCTGAGCACCCTGTCCAGCTGAATCCTCAAAGTGTCCAATTCTGGGGACTCCTCCACCCTCTGGGGAGATTATTCCAATGGCTGATTGCCCATGTTGTGAAAAATGTTCCTCTTCTGTCTAGTAGGAATCTCCCCAGGAGTAACTTGTACCCATCATTAACCCTCTTCTTTTCCATGGGACTTCTGGCAAAAAGGGAGTCTCCATCTTCTTTATAGTCATCCTTCAAATACCAGGGCACGGTGCTAAGGTCTCCCCATAGCCTTCTTTTCTCCAGGCTGAAGAAACCCAGTTCTCTGAGCCTTTCCTCACCTGGCAGCTTCCCGGTCCTTGGATCATCTTGGTGGCCCTTCTCTGGACCCTCTCCAGCCTGCCCACAGCTTTTTTGTACAGCAGAGACCCAAACTGAACACAGTGTTCCACGGTGGCCTGACAAGTGCTGAGCAGAGTGGGATAATGTCTCTTTATCTCTGCTGGTGATGCCCTTGTTTATGCAGCCAGCACCCTGTTGCCTTTCTTTACCACTGAGTCACTAGAACCTATGAATTTGTTGCTGTATCTTACCTTGAATGTTTACCAAAGGCATGACACCAGAGGTTTTCAACTTAAAAATCATTTTATGGAACTTGTTTGATGCTCACAGCTTCCCCATTAGACACACAAATCATTCCCATTCTCAAAAGGATGAAACAGAAGCAAAGAGTTCAATAATTTATATTGGGCAAATTTTGACAAGACTTAAAGGTGAGACCCTCTTTGTTCACCAGAGAAATGAGGTGTAAAATCAATGTTTGTACGGTCTCTGCACCGCTCCGCTTGGCCGCCTGTGGGACGCTGGGGTGGCTGTAGCTAGCACACTTCACATGTTGCTGAAAAGGTGCATGAGGAAGTGATCAGAGAGGGTAGGATGTGGTTAAAGCCTCAGTTTGCAAACTGGAGCTAATGTGAGGGAAGCCTATTATGTCTCACATCCATTAAGGCCTCCAGCAATCACCTCCTGCTAAGACCAAGGAGCAGCAGAGAAGGAATTGTGACTTCCTGAGTCCCAGTAGCTCCTGGAGCTGTTCCTGTTAATATTCAATTATGTGCTGCCCTGGACTTAAGAGCACTGAACTACGTCTCACTCCAGCCCTGAGGCTCAGCTGCAACAAACACAGCTGCAGGAGGCAGAGCCACAGAGAGAAACAACCCCCAAAACAGGGTTATCACACTTCCAGCCGCATGTGCAGAACCGGCACGTAGGAGGAACCATGCTGTCCACCCCCTGCCTTCTCCATCTCCCCTCTTCAGGCTGCATGGCTTTGGTGAGGAGGCACAGGTAGGAGCTGGTTATACCGTGAGCTGTCAGCAGGGTCATCAGACTCTTTCACCCCCCTGTTTTTTATCCTGAATGTGCCACTTGACCACAGAACGCTCTGCATGTGCTTCCTCTCCATCTTGTACCATGCAGCTTCTGCTATGGCTTTTTCCTCATCTCATCCCCCAATCCCCAGTGTCTCCCATCCCTGTTGACCCATCTACCCTCTGATAAACCCCTTCAACTTCCAGATCACGGTATTAACTTGACATTTGAAAAAGGTCACCGTGTTTGCTCTGCCTGAGAGTTCTATTGCTCACTCTTTAGTCTCTTTGCTTTGTAAGCCCTTCAAGGCAGAGGTTATCTCCTAGGGTATGACTATATAGTGTCCAAGAAAGCAAGGCCCCTGATCTCAGTTAGTGTCTAGCAGCTCTAACAGAGATAATAACATGCTCCTTGATAGAGAGGCTGGCTCTGATTTAATAGATTAGTCATCAGAGGTTAATGAATCTTAACTTACATGTAGAAGTCTTCCTTCCAGAAGAGGTCCATACGCAGCATCTCATGGTAGAACAACTAACGCCTTAGTTGCAAAGAGTGCTGGTGCCAGGGCTATTTCCAGGAGTCCATTCGGGCAGTACGGTATTGCTGGAGCAGATGCCATCTGTGACTGCTGCAGGAACAAATAAGGGACATAAGGGAGGTGACACACAATACATATTTTGTGCACCCAGTTTATGCATATGAAGGCACGGCTTTTTTTAGCTTGCAGTTTGTCACGCTGAAACTGGTTTTTTGCATCCAACTAATTGCATTTGAGATGAGAGCGTTAAGTTATGCTCAGCATTAAGGTATCTGTCCTGCAGCAGCTGGTCCAAGCAAGATGCAGCTGGTAGAGAAAGGACGTGAAAATTAAGCCTTTGCATGCAAGCAAGAATGGGTCTGATCCTGTCCTCTGGTCCTGAACTGACCATCAGCGGTGAGTTTGCCTCCCAGGACATGCTGAGGAGGAGAAGCAGAGCAAGAGATTTCACATCTACTGACCATGTTTGGAAGAGGTGCTGGGAGGGGATCTTTGCCTATAGCTTTAGAGCCAAGACCAACAGAGCACTAGGCTGACAAGTTGTTCTATCTCTGAGAATAGCCCAGGCTGGCTCCTCTACCACGGTTTGCTTTGGGAGCGACACAAAAGCTACATCGTTCCCCAAAACCACAGAGGCATTCCCAAGTAGTAACTTTTCCCTTGCATACGTTGGTATTCTTTAAACTCCTCTGCTGTTTTGCTTGGAAAACAACTTATAGAATCATAGAATCGTTCTGGTTGGAAGAGACCTTCAAGATTATCAAGTCCAACCACTAACCCAGCACTGCCAGGTCATCACTGGCTTGTTCCCTGAACTATCCTGGTTGCTCTGCTTCTCTAAGATGTCTCTTGCCTGCCAGAGAAAACTATACCAGGCAGGACACAGCAGTGCTGTGGCTCGGCATAGCTACATGTAGATTAGTTGGTTGGTATGTATGGCTTGGGTGGCTGGAAGGTGGCTGACAGCCCTCCTAAGTTCTGTTTTGATTTCTGATCCAGGTCTGTCCCTCCTGCCCGTGTGCAATCTGCAGGAATGTAACTGTCTTTGACATATCTGCTTTCTCCCAAAATCGTCCGAAAGTCATTCATGGGTTCAGAAGCTTTTGGGAGTGGGGGTTGGACACATATGTGAAGAGAAAAGCAGCTCAGCAGAACCTTTACTTCCTTAGGGAGGCAGCCTGAAGAAACACAAGCATTTATTCTCATCTGTTGCTGAGCTTACGACCCACACAAATAACAGGGAAAAGTGAGAAAGCAGCCGACTGCAGACTGGGAACAGGGAAAATGACTCAGCAAGCTTGGCACCAATCTGGAGAAAATGCAGGTACATTATAACCTTGCTCAAGCATCAATCAGGTCTGTGACGTGACGTAGAAACAGCAGCTAGTGCAGGTATTTGCATCCGACAGAGACGTTCCTTCTGATAAATGATTTAGCTCTGCTCTTCCAAATAGTTATATACAGGAGCCGAGCAGGTGAGAGGCTGCCGTTCTATTTGCCAGCAAGGGAGAGAAAAAGTTCAATGAAAACCTCTCATTGCTTTTTAAATATCATTTTTATTTTCTATTAGCGGTTGACAAATAGCTGCTGAATTATAGTTTCATGTTTTGTTCGTGTCATTTTCCTAAGATCAGTATTTCCTGCTACATCACCTTAGAAACTTGATCAACAAACACTCTGCTGTACATGTAAACAAAGCTTTATTTTACCCTATTTTTGACAGCAGCCAGAGTTTTAGAAACCAGAACATTTCAGGTTCTCTGGGCTATTTGCCTCAATTTCACAGTTTGGTTTTGTTTTTGAGGGCCTGTCAGCACTGTTTATACCTAGATCTGTTTGAGTAGTAATGTTTTCATGTCAGTGGCAAAGAAAATATATTACTGCAAATCGCTTTCTGGAATCAGGCTTTCTTCTGTCAAGACTCTAAATTAAACTGCACTTTCTAACACATGGGAACTAAGAGTGAAATGAATTAGAGAAGTGAAAGGAGAAGATTCAGTTTCAGTGACAAAAATGAACAGAAAAGAAGTAACGATGACAATGACAAGTAAGCAGGACCATCTCCAAAGCTCGAGCTCTAATAAAAGCCACAGAGTGTTATTTCTAACAGAGGAACTGAAGAACTCTGCTGGGCCTTTTAACCATTTCCTTGTGGAATAGCATTGGATCTTGTCCCAGCCCCAGGACAAGAGTAGCTTTTTTTTTTTTTTTCTTTTATAATGTAAAAATAGGGCTGGAGCCCTATAAAGTTTTCTTACTTGCTTTCACAAGATGAGCATTTCCCAGGTAGCTGCTGTGAAAACATAAGTTAATCCAACAGCAAACGAGGGATTTTATTTGGCAGTTTTGAAAACCTGCACATTGAGCCTCCTGTGATCTGCCACAACGCAAAGTCAGAGCCCATCAGTTAGGGATTAATTTTAAGGCAGATATTAAAGCCTATCACATGACGAAGGATTTTCCTATATGTGCACTTCAATGGGATGCTTTAAATCCTGTGAGTGCGCGTGTATACACACGTGTATGTGCACGCCAGAGTTTGTTTAAGCCTTTTTCATTCACAGGCAGACACAGCCTCAGGCTTCTTTGGGTCTTTCCAAGGAACATCAGCTTGAGAGTCCAGAGAGAGTGAAGAATCATCTTTAAAATGCACATTTCTGAAAGTAAGTTTCTGAAGGAAACAGGCTCATGTGGATGGAGCCAAGACTGCAAAGGCTTTGTAACTAACAACATTATTTAAGAGGAGGCAGAATCCCTGTTCTTTCTTAGCACAAGAAGTCCTTGCGAGAATTTAAAGCAAGTTTGGAAAAAAAGCACCCTTTTTACAGAAAAGCATCATTTTGCTTTTCTGCTCAGCTGTAACCTAAAGCATCTTGGCTCGACAAAATGAAACAAAGCTGTGTGATGATGCGCTGTCACCGCTGCTGCCGCCACTCTGCCTCCTGCAAATCTCCCACTGTCGTGCACCGATCTCCCCAACAGAGCCCGGGAAGGGAGCGACGCCTTCTCCTTCCAGCCTAAAGCCTGCGCCAGGCAAACTTACCCTTCAGCTCTGTAAAGCACGGCTGGGGCTCACAGCAAGCGGCTCTGCCTGAGGTGCTGTTTCCGAGGGTTGGCGTGGCGAGGTAACTCTCTTCCCCATGACACAGCAGAACAGCAGCAGGAGAAGCAGCAGCGGCAGCAGCGTAGAACAGATCAGTTCTGGCAGTAGTCCTAGAAGACTACTTTATATCCCAGCTCCAGCTTTTCTCCTTTAAGGATCATCTGGGGAAGGGAATATGGAATAAAAAGAGGCTCAGTTAGGCAGGGAGATAAGGCCCAGGGAGATGGAAAGCGAGGTGCGCTGGGGCTAGACTCTGCGGCAGTGGGACAGCCTGGATAAAATGGCAGAAAGGAACCCGGAGGGAGAAATCCCCCCAAAACTGGATGGAAAAGAACAGAAAAACAAAGATCGAGTGTAAGGTGGCTAGAGGGAGGTATTCTGGGAAGAAGTAAGGAAGGAAAGGAGGATGAGCTGTTACTCACTCAGTTAACTCTTTTCAGCTAAAATCATTAGTATTTTCCATGAAACGCCTGAACATTTTGAAACATAATGGTAGAGGTGTTTGAAACACAGATCTGTTACATATAGAGCTCATCACACGGGTTCTTGGAAATGAGTGGGGCAGGGCACAGGTACTTCAACTCCAAAAGCATTAATGGGAGAGTGAAGGGAGATTATCTGCCATCATTGCCAGGATTGGGCCTCTGCCGTCTGACTGGGCGGCTCCGGTCCGCTCCGGTGGCTGATGGAAAGCGTGATGGGCATCAGCGTCAACCCTGCAGATGGGTAGAAGGTTGTTTATATGACTCCCTTCTAGAAAGCTCAGTGGGACACTAAAGAAATTAAACTCCAAACTTAAAATCTATTGCATCTGTGGGTCATGCTTTTAATCTGCCGAGGGGCTGTGATTTCCCGTGGAAGCCATAAGGAAGGAACAAAGGTGACATGCTTTCCCTCCTTCAGTTTTTAGCAGCAAATCCATCCCCTGCTACAAGCTAGCCCCTTGAACCTTGCACTTCATTGCCAATACTGATGAGATGCCACCGGTTCTGGCACAGAATTTGGGGAGCTGCTGTGGGAACTGTGCGCTGCCTTCCATGGAGAAAACCCCAAAAGCCTCCTGTGCATCGTTAGCTGGGCAGAGGTTTGGCGGTGTGGCCGCGGAGGAGGTGGGCTTTAGCTCCCTCATCCCAAATCCTGGGGGCAGGGAGGAAAGCTGGGATAAAAAACCAACCAACCACTTCAGCACCGGAGGCAGAACAGCAGCCTGAGGAACGCGGCGCTGCCCGCCCGGCCTGCCCGCACCCCCGGCCGCAGGCAGGAGCCGGGGGACCGGCGGCGGGGGGGGACCCGGGTCTCCTCAAATGACAGAAAATGTCTTCATCTTTCCTTTTCCCTTCTCTGAAGGGCGGCTGTTTATATACGCGGCTCGTGTTATTGCAGTGACAAGTGTAACATCCCTAGAAACGGCTCCTTCCAGCATCTCTGTACTACAACCTGCTGGAGAAAACCGACGGTATTACAGGTCAGGACGGTAATTCATTTTCCTACCAGTGGGAAGAGTTAAAAAACACGTCCGCGACCACCGCATCAGCCCCGCACAGCCACGCCGACGGCATCGCTCACATCTCGTCTGACACAAATTAAGTTTTTTGGTTCTTCGGTGTGTTTGTTTTTGTTTGTTTGCCTGGGGCTTTTTTGTGTGGGGAGTTTGTTTTTTTTTGTTTTTTGTATTTTTCTGCCGTTTCAAGCACCGGAGACCCCCCGTGACCGCCGACGAGAACCGGCTCCCGTAACCCCCCCAGGAGCGGAGTCCATCCCCGCTCTGGCCGGGAGCGCTTTGAGCCGTCATTTCCCTTCTCCATCAGCAGCGCAGGCGATGCAAAAAGGAGGGGAAAAAAAAAAATATAAAAACCCAACCTTAATTAATAATAACAATAACAGAACAAGCAAGCGCAGTAACTTGCTTTGACTCGCAAAACCGAGGGCGGTAGATGTGAGGGGGGCAGCCCCCGGGGGGAGGGCAGCGGGGGAGCCCGCGGAGGGCGGCAGCGGGGCTGGCAGCCCCCCGGGGCGGCCGAGGGTATCGGCGGGGTCCGGCGGCAGCGTCGCCGTCGTCACGTGAAAGTCCCCTTTAAGTTTCCATAGAGAGGCCTCCGGGTGTCACATGATGGACATGATATAATGAAACAACATTGTGGGGAGGGAAGCATTAGGGGAGCCCGGGGCGGCTGGGAGGAGGCGGCGGCGGCGGGGCAGCGGTGCCCCCCGCCCCGGCCCGCCCTTGCCCTGGCCCCGGCCCGCCCCGCCGCTCCGCGCCGCCTGCACCTGTCTCAGCGCCCGGGAGCGCGGCGGGAGCTCGGCAGATGTGGCAACCCCCGCTGATGGGGCTGCGTGTGGCACCCTCCCCCGGGGAGGGGAGGAGAAGCCGGCGGAGCAGGGACGGCTCTCGGAGGTAAGTTACCGGCGGGACTCGGGCAGGGGTCTGCCCGGGGGGCGCGGGGGGCTGGCGGGACGGGCGGGCGCGCCATGTTTGCGCGGCGGCGGGGTGAGGAGGAGCGGGAGGGGGTGCGGGGGTGCGGGGTGTGCGGGGGCCGGGGGTGCAGCGGGTCCCCGCGGAGCGGCGGGCGTGTGCGCGCCCTCCCGCCCTCCATGTCCGCATTCCAGCTCATGTTGCGCAGATAAAATTCAAACTTGAGGTAAACACAAGCGGCGGGGGGGTGGGGGGGGTGGAGGGGTGGCTGGTGATGGGGGGGGAGGCGGGGGAGGGAGGTTCGCTCCATCCCGGCTCCCATCGCCCTCTCCCTTCCTCGCCGCTCTCCCCAGCACCCCACCCGCGGAGCCCCCTACGCACCTGGATGCCAACGACGAACCCTCGGCCGGCCGCTTCGCAGGGGCTGCCGCCGCTCTCCTTCCTCCCCTCGGGGAGCGAGGGAAAGGCGGGCGTGCCCCCCCCCCCCCGCCCCACACCGCGCACCCCTGGCAGGACACGGCAAGTGGGAGAAGGGGGACACTGTGCGCGGCAGGTGCGCGGGCCGCTGTCGCGACATGGGGCGAGTGTGGGGGGGAGGAGGTTGCCTCTCGCGACGGAGCCAAGTGACAGCCGAGCTGCGGCTTGTGTGTGTGTGGGGGAAGGACAGGACTACACCGTGTTGTTTTGCTTACTGCGTGGGTATCCCGAATCGAGCGAAAATAACAGCGATCCCCCCAAAATACCCCTTGGCCGGGGGGGGGCCGGTCCGCATTTCCAAGTGCGTATGGAGAAAACAAGATGCGGCCGCGGAAAGGGGGGGGGGGGGGGGGGGGGGGGCGGGCCGCGGGCGGGGGGCGGCCCGCGTGGCGGGGCCGGGGGGGGCGGGTGC